>APFE031636237.1:21206-49912 GCA_000404065.3 Pinus taeda
GCTAGTTATGAAGTAAGGGTTTTGGTTTATGTTTGGTTGAAAGGATGTCTTTCTGTACCTAAAGTGGAAATCTACAGATAATGTTAGTCCATTGGGCAATGGAGTCTGTGGCTACTGGTTTTTGGAAATCTTGAGTTTGAGCATCTGGAATTACAGGGCCATTTAAATACTTCATAAAACAAAATTGAAATTATGATGGTGAAATGTAAACAACCAGTGAAAAGAAATTAAGAATTTTCCACTAAGCTGGGATGTGGGAAAGAGATATATTCCTCAGGAGCAAACTTGAATTCCTAAAACAATAATCACTGTGAAAGATATAGTGTGAAAGGGTAGAAATTAAGAATTACACCTTTATTACTATAAATGAAGAAAACATTTAAAATAGCTTAGATTGAGTTCAGGGTAATCTGTGATTAAATCCTGGAACTATTCTTTTTCCTTGCCATTAACTGTAAAGCACAGAAGCATGAAAGAGATATGAAAAGATAACAAAACACATAACGAAGAGTTGTAGGGAAAACTTATTGTGCCATGAAGTACGCAGGAATCCTGTAACATTCAGTTAAACACCACAATCCAGCAAACAACACAGAGCTTTGGAAATTTCATCGGCTTTTGTATTACTTCTCTGAGAATTTACAGTAAAAGAACTATAGAAGAGACATCAACAATCAACCCATGCAAACTCATGCGAGGGGGAATATATAGAAATGTTTCATACAAAATATCTCAGGCATTGAGTCATCTGAGAAATAAATATCTTCACCAACTCGTACAGGAAATAGTAGATAAGAAGTTATTACAACTTTCAATACAACATGAATGCTCTTTAATTTTGTCAGAAGATTTTGACCTTTGGAGGTCAATGAGTCGGTTGAACGCTTTGTTATAAATGAAGAATGACGTGTCTTTGTAGCACTGTCCTCCTGTAGCTTTTTGGAACTGTCACCTGTGACTATCAGTGCTGCTGTGGTGGCCGAATCGTTTCGCTGAGTTGGCTTAGCCTCTTTTCTCCATACATGCTGATATATCAAAAATTTTCCTGTGCATGACAACTTACATATTTCAATGGAAAAAACTTGATTACTGGGTCTGGTTTGACAGTATTAATTGTATCAATCCATTCCAGACTTCCTGTGTGGGCAATTGATGCCTTAAAATTGCCTCTATAGTCTCATCCGCCTCTGTATATTTATAGAAATTTAGAGGCACATCAAACAAGTGATTGATTTCATTCATGATAAAAAATAAGCTCTCTACACTGTTGTAGAGATTCTGTCCTGATGCTGGCCCTGATTCTCCTGAAGTGCTGGGCTTTTCTGCAATCTGATTTGTAGCAAACGTGTTGACCCTCTTGGCATAATTTTCATGGGATAGTAGTCTTCCTGAGCTGCCCATTAAGCTAGGAAGACCTCTGTTCTGCAATGCTATAAATTTGTCCATGAATTTATTAATCTCTGTCTGCATATCCTGGCTTCTACTCATCACTATGTCGTACAAGTTCTTTAAGTGTCAGGACTCTTTTGAACCATCGAAATGAACTCAGTCTGTTGGTAATCCCATTGGGGCCAGCTGAGAACTTTGTTCTGTGATTAAGCACATTGATTCATTCTGGTGGCAGCCTCAGGCATATTGCCTAGAGATGCCATTGCTCTTTGGATTTCCCTATGTGCTTTTCCAATGAACCCCATCTGCTCATGAATAGCCTCAATATATTCCCACTGGTCAGTGATGGATTGGCCAATATTGGCCCATAGGACTCTCTTGAGCTCAACTGTTACTTTATCAAGTGTGAGCTCTTTCTCTAGCTCATTTATCCTCCTTTTGAGAGTCTTTATCTCTCTTTCTTTCTCAGCTACGTTCTGCTTGGATTTATCATATCTTTCATTGATCTTAGCCAAAGTTTCTTTGGCTTGATTCAGCTCTGTCATTTGGGCCTCCAAGGCCTGAATTTCATTCCTGAGTTTCTACATGTCAATACTTTGAGCCTGCTCTGTTGTTGGTGCTGAGGTAGAGGGTGTTGTTTGCTTTGTCTGCTGAATGGGAGGGGTAGTGGTTTGAGGAGCTTCTTCCAGATTGATCATTTCTGGAGGGGGCTGAGAAGTTTGGCCTGCCTCTTTCTGTTGCAATGCTACCTGCAGTGTAGCCTCTGATTCTCCCAACTTTTCTTGTGTTAGGATGAGCTGTTTATATAGTGACACCAGCATAGTTGTTGCATCCTTGTCATGTCTCAGCTGGGCAACTTCTTCAGTTTGGGGATGAAGAGTTGTTGGTATCTTGATCATCTTCCTTAATGCTGCCATATATGCATCCCTTAGCTTCAACAGCTCCTTCACAGCTTTGACATCCTTAGGATCATGCCCAAACTCTATTATGATGTCCTCCAAAGCTTTGATCCTATTGTCCTTTGCTTGAGAGGATGCTCGTTCCAACTCAAGTTGGGAAGTTGTATTATTTAGGCTATTTTCTAGCCTGTAATTCACCAATGTTTTATCTGCCAAGGAGGCATATACCATCTCACCCGTTTGCTTATGTAATTCTATGTGATCCATCAGGTGGATGTCCTTGGTAAGGACCTCAAGGTTGGTCCTGATGTAGTCTGCAGCTGACTGTGGCTGCATCACGGCTGGCATGAAGTGGCTCATAATCATCTTGCCCTCCTGGACATCATAGGCAGACATAAGTCTTTGTTGGTTGGTGGGAGACATTTTCAACAGATGATTATATAATTGCAGCCTTATGGGCTCATTCGTCTTCTTTATGTCCATGAACTATTGCTTGATGCTTAGTTCACCTCCTCTTTGTTGGCTTGAGGAGCTAACTTCTCCTCCTATTGTCCTCTCTTGTTCCTGCTGGAAGGAACTTGGAGAGGCCTCCATGCTAGGTGGGGCCATGCCCAAAGATTGCCTTATTGGCATTTCTTCCTCTGAAAAAGGATTCAATCTTTGCCTCTTTTCCCCTTGAGTTGTTGATGTTGTGAGGGGAGTCTCTCTGTCCCTTTTCCTGTTTATGTCCTCCTTTTGAGGGGTTTGGAGGACTGAAGCTTCAGCTCTTGTTTCTTGCCTAGGAGGCACAATTTGTGGTGGCTGCTGCTCAGTGACCATTGGGGCCTCTGCTGTTTGCTCTTCTTGCAGTGGCTGTTCCTGTTCTTGCTGCTGTACCTGTTGTTGTTGCTGTGCTTCCTGTTGTTGGACCTTTTCCTGAAGTGGCTGCTCTTGCTCCATTTCTTTCTCCTTGCCTTTGCTAGAGGTTTGATCTGTAGCTTTGACTGCCTTCTGATGTGCTGTGGAGGATGAGGCAGCTGCTCCCACTTGAGTGCTTGTAAGAGCAAATACCTTTGCAGAAAGATCTAAGTCAGCCATATTTAGGAGATTTCTTCATGCTCTTTCATTTAATTCTTCTTGTGTGAGGTTCCTCTAATGTGCCTCTCTTCCATTTTGTTTGATTTGCATATTGTTCTATGTGAGGCAACCTTACATGGTCATAACTAGACAACCTATATTTGACCCTTCTTAAGGTTATGAAGTGATTGGGGTCATAAGGTTTCCAGAGGAAACTGGTCTTTAGGCCAAGGCCTTCTAGCATTCTGTCTGCCTCTTGCCAGCCTTCGTCCCTTTTGTTAAAAACAAAGTGGCCCAGTTGGTTTTTTACCTTCAGCTGTGCTTTCTTGCCTTTTCCTGAAAAGTTCTTCACATCAGCATTCCCAAACTGCCTGAAGTATTCAAGGGCAAACAATCTCATAGGAACATATTTGGGCAGTCTGTATGGGGGTAACTCACAACCGTATATTCTAATAACGGTGTGATTTTGGTAAAAATACCAATCCCCAATGCTGTATACCTTGGATAACTAAAGGATCCTCTGCATCTCATTGGTTAGTCTTGGAGGAGGTGAACTCAGGAACAGAGACATGGTTGGGTGGATAAAAAGGTCTATAAACTCATAGTAAGTGTATGGAGAATAGGCTGTGCAGTGAAAAGCTGAGGTCCAATACACTACTGACCTTGGATTTCCTTGTGCATCCACTCTTTTCATAGCAAAAGAAAATTTCTCATGTTGATAGTATAAAATCAAGTGGTAGATGTAGGAAGAGTATCTGAACACCCTTTCCCTTGATAGGTTCATCAATTGCTCATGCATTTTGTCTGATATATAGGTGGCATAGTCATAGTAGATTGGAGTTTTTCCAGGGGAAAACATGAGCATCATCACCAGCACAGTTTCATCAACATACTCAATTGAAGTTAATAACCCAGAAATGGGACTTGATCAAACTGCAAGGTCCCTGCCCAATGGTTGAGTAAACATGAGAAATGGGAGGGTACTGGTATCAAGATTTAAATAATATAGTTGGTTCGGCTTTGGTGATCTGAGCATCTGTCCAACATCTTAGGCTCCTTGATTTATCAGAATCACAAAGATAAAGGCGCCAATTTCTTCTCAACGTTTTGAATGCAAGCATCTCTCTGATGGCCTCAGGGTAATATAGAAAACAACTGAGGCCCTGAGGTTAAGCACAACTCTTGAGTGGCATCATAACCATCAGCACATAGTGAATTAGGTCAGGAAATTGATTGACCTGAGGAAGCTTGAAGATTGGGAGGAAGGAATCCCAAATGCCCAATACATCTATTCCAGCCTCATGTTTGGCCTTTAATTCATTTAACAGGTGGATGTGGAACTTGCTTTTCATTATAAATTCCTCTGAGATTTGATAATCCAAATCTGCTAATGCCTTCCACTCCAATTCTCTCTGAGGGGCATTTAAAGGGGCAACATTGAGGGCCACAGGTGCTACTGGTGTATCCATGGTTACTTTAAAACTCTGCTTATATGTAAATTAGTGTTACTATGCAGAGTAACAGACAAGAGTGTTTCTTGTAAAGAGAGGTGATTTATTGAGCAACAGAGGACAAAGGGTAAATTGCAGCAATTGAAATACTGCATAAAGCACTAAAAAAGGCAAATACTTGTTCTTGCCAGACTCTTTCATAGTAATTAGGTGTAGTTCAGGTTCCCTATTCACGATTGCGCGAACAGAATTGGTGTTTTGTGAAAGCTCTGGTAAACAAGGCTTAGCCGGTGAATTTTGACTTTATAACTTCAAATGTGAACTAGGCACAGGGGATTTGCCGGTCAATTATCTGTTTTTCTATGCTTTAAGTTAATTTAGGCTATTTGCAGACAAAACCAGGCGCAGAGAGGATTCACAGGGATAAATACCTGGTTCACTGACAGTCTCGGTCACAAATGCAGGTGGGTTGGCGCGCCGATGGTCTCCAGGTTGAATTCAGCAAGTTGGCGTGAATTTGGACGTAAAATACATGCAGAAGACACCATAGTCGTTTTTGCAAAAAGTGCAAAAAACGCGAAATTTTGGCCAAAATATGGATTTTTTGGAACATTGGCGCCTTTTTTGGATGACGTCAGCATGACGTCATCGAGTGGGGTCAAGGTCGGATGACGTCAGCATGATGTCATCAGGTGACGTGGCCGCTTATGAGTGGTCCACGGGGATGGTGAGGTGGCGGACAGGTGGAGCAATGGCGGATGGGGGCGCGGACGCGGCGATGACGTAGCAGTGATGCTAGCAAGGCAGATTGGCGGAAACCAGAAACCGTAGGCGGTATGATATCGCACCGCTTTTCATACGGAAGTGGAGTTGTCAGAGGGGGCTCCGATACGCTGTGGGGGCGACGCGTGGCCGAGGCCTGACGTCACCCTCTGACAGATATCGGAAGCTATCTTACGGACGTCGGGGCCGGTCCGATATCCATGTGGACCGTTGGATGAAATGCGCCCGATCGGACAGTCGACGGGTCAATGACTTGTCCGGACGATACGGCGTCGGGCGGGCAATAAAATATTGATTTTTCCTGAAATTCGTGCCCGGCGGGACTTTGGAAATTTGGTGAATTTATATGGTTTTCCAATGTATTTTTTATAAAGTCGTGCATATCTCCAGGACTTTGGATAAGTCGGAAAAGTGGGTTTTTTGTGTATTTTTGCCGTTTGAACGGGTTAGGGGTGAAAATGGGTTTTATACAAGGTTTTTTTAGCAAATGATGAGTTTGAATAGGTTAAATGATTTTCTGAAGGAGAAAAAGAGGTAAGGCTTGGGTTCTTAAACTGACCAGATGTCAATTTAATTCCCTAGTGGTGACCATATGGCTATAATGCCAAGGGGGGGAATATTTATAGAATGCTTGGGGTTTATACACCATGGTGTTATAATAGTAGGGAAAGGGTGACATAGGGGATTTAGATAATAAAAGTTATGGGTTAATATGGAGGGAGAAGGTGAATGGAGTGATATCACTAAGTTTATTTGAAAACCACTTAGCTTAGGGAGTAGATCAAAATGAAAAGAATTTTGCACAAGAAATGTGGCTCTTAAAGGAAACCAGAACCAACATAAAACCTTGAATTCTTTCACAAACACAACTGGTGTAGGGATGTTAGTAATGAGTGCAAAATAAGGAAAAAAGGAAGTTAGACATGCTCCATTGTGTTGTTTTCCTTATATTGACCAGCAAGGTTCAGTTTGAGAGGAATACCACTTCTGCAACCCCATCTACCTACCCATCTACTTGCCTAGCATTTTTTGTTTCTTCTTGGAGGGTGCACTTGGACTTGCAGACCCTTATGTGCCTTTTCTTTTCCATTGGCTTTTTCTTTTGACTGCCTATTTAGCACTACTCTTATTGCTCCCAAGGCCCCAGATTAAGCAGTTGGGAACCTTAGTTTCTCTGCCTAACTATTGGTCTGCCAAGATTAAACAATTTGGACAGACTTCTTTCTCTATTCTACAACAGAAAATTGAAACATGGCATGATCCAGATTAGACTGTTGGACCATCCATCAAAATTTAGTAAACATGAAACTATGTACACAGCTTGTCTTCTCTTGGAAATATGGGATCTTTGTGTCAGCAAAGCAGAGCATATTTGGCATTTGAATTTGCCAATCATGAAATATGAAACCTATTGATATAGGTATCCAACACGGAGGATCATAGGCTTACACAGGGTTTTAGAGATAAAACATAGGTAGCGGGGTTTACGGGAATGTAAGAAGAGTGAAAGAGAATGAGCAGGATGGCTGATGTGAATCCTCTTTGAGCACGAACAACCTAATCAGGCATGTATTTGGCCCTCTAATGTTGAATTATACCAGCAAAGCTAACAGGACCCATGCATTATTTCATCGATTTGGAAGTGTTATGATATTGACCTGTGAGAAATTCAAGAATACCAAAAATGATAAGAAATATAATCTAAAACACAAAATAAAATGAGAAAAACAACAAGTATTTTATTATTCAGAAATAGATTCAATGTTCGCTTGCGTATTCGAGGGGGCAACCTCCAGCAGAGTAGAGCTCAATTACAATAAGACTCGATGATATTTCTTTTACTAACTAAGACTATTTACAGCTAAATGATAACCAAAACCCTAACTATTAGTGGTCCCTTGCATGACATAAGTTAGCCACTTTATTTATTAATTGTGGCCTATTTACAACTAACTCTGGTCCCTTTTCTCTAATGCAGGTCAACCACTTACAATTACTAATGCATACTTTATTTACTCTCTAACTAACTATGACTATGACTCGGCCCATTGGGCTTATGACATAAATAAAGGGGTTAGGGTTGGGCCCTAACATGCCCTCCCCCATCAAAAGTAGCCTTGTCCTCAAGGCTAAAGCTGCGGAAACTGCTGAAGAATAGTGGTTGGTTCCCAGGTGTCTTTCCACTTGACGAGGACTTCCTTGATTGTGCAGCCACGAAGATGTCTTTCATGAGTATCGAGATCCTATTCTGGTTGGAGCTAAAGTGATCCTCGCTCATCCAATTTTGGTAGACTGGTTTGAATTTCGCAATTGTTCCCCACCACTTTCTTGAGGCATGATACATGGAAGACCGGATGGATTTTTGAAGTTGGTGGCAAGGGCAGTTTGTAGGAAACTGCTCCATTGTGTTGAAGTATTTGATAAGGTCCATAGAATTTTGGTGCTAGTTTTTGGCAGCCCTTTTCTTTGAGAGATGTTTGCTTATATGGTTGCAGTCGTGGGAACACCTGATCCCCTTCTTGAAATGTGCACTTGAAACGATGTTGGTCTCCCAGTTGCTTTATTTGATTCTAAGCCTGATGTAGATTATCTTTGAGATGAGCTATCATGGTGGCACGGTTCTATAGAAGTTGATCAACTTCCTGCACCTTAAAACATCCAGAGATATAAAAAGTAGGTGAAGTTGGGAGTTGGCCATACACTGCCTCGTATGGAATCATCTTGGTGGCTTCATGATAGTTACTATTATATCACCATTCAACTAAAGGTAGCCATTATACCCATTGATGTTGCTTTTTATGAAGTGAAGCACCTTAGATATGTCTCCAAACATTTGTTTACTACTTTTGTTTGACCATCGGTTTGGGGATGATAGGCGCTACTTAGTTGGAGTTGCGTGCCTTGTAGCTTGAAAAGTTCTTGCCAAAATTTGCTGGTGAAAGTGGGGTTGCGATTAGACACAATGGAAGCTGGCATGACATGCCGTCTGAAGATATGGTCCATGAAAGCTTAAGCCACCAAAGTGGGGGTAAATGGGTGGGATAGAGCGCAAAAATGAGCATATTTAGAAAGTCTGTCCACAACCACCATGATGACGTATTTGTTGCCTGAATTTGGGAGACCAGTGATGAAATCCATGGAAACATCTGTCCAGACAGAGGCAAGGAATGGCAATGGTTGTAAGGTTCCCGATAACTTCATTATTTCTCCTTTGTTGTGTTGGCACACATCACATTCAACTACAAAAGTAAGAATGCCATTTTCATGCCAGTCCAAAGGAAAGAGCGACGAGTGCATGCATAAGTCTTCCAAAATCCTAAATACCTTGTAGTTGGAGAGGAGTGCAATTCTTCCAAAATGCAGGCTTTGAGGGTGGATGCCGGAAATATAATTACTCGATCCTTGTAGCGAAGAATATCATGCTTCCAAGAGTAGTAGGTTGAGGAATTAGGATCTTCTCTCAAGTTATTAATAAGTTGGGAGAGAGAGGGGTGAGATAACCATTCCTTGTGGGCCTCTTCAATCCAATCTGGTATGGGAAGAGAGATTAATAACCGGGTGCTTTCATCCTCAAATTGGCACGATAAATCATCAGCTACTACATTGTCATGCCATTTCTTGTAAATTATCTCATAATCATATCCTAGCATATTGGCCAGCCATTTATTTTATTGTGGCAATGATAGACGTTGTTCCAAAAAATATTTTAGGCTTTGATGGTCCATGCGGATTCGGAAACGTCGCCCCAACAAGTATGGTCGCCAGGTGTCTACTGCATGTAAGATGGCCATCATTTCTTTCTCATAAGTAGATTGACCCAGATGTTTTCCACTTAGTTGTTGGTTGATGAAGGCTAATGGTCGACCTTCCTGCATTAATACAACACCAAAACCAGTACTGAAAGCATCACTTTCAATCGCAAAAGATTTGGTGAAGTTTGGAAGAGCCAATGCAGGAGTGGAGCACATGGCATGTTTGAGAGCCATGAATGCCTATTGAGCTCCATCAGTCCAAAGAAATGAAATTTTCCTGAGAAGATTAGTGAGGGGTCTAGCAATGCAACCATAATTGTGGACAAATTTGCTATAGTAGCCAGTGAGACCCAAGAATCCCCTCAAACTCTTCAAGGTTTTTGGTTGGGGCCAATCTTGCATTGCCTGTATATTTTTTGGATCAACCCTCACTCCTTCACAACCCACAATGTGTCCCAAATACTTGACTTGTTCCACACCAAAAGAGCACTTGGACAATTTGACAAATAATTTGTGATTCTGGAGCAGTTGCAAGATCAAGTCTACATGCCGAAAATGTTTGTCCGAGGTTAGGCTATAGATGAGAATGTCATCAAAAAAGACAAGGACAAATTTTTGGAGATATGGTTTCACAGGTGGTTCATGAGGCTTTGAAAAGTGGATGGAGGATTACAGAGACCAAATGGCATGACCAACAATTCATAATTGTCTTCATGAGTACGGAAGGAAGCCTTGGGAATGTCTACTTCCTTCATGCGTATTTGGTGATAGCCAGAGAAAAGATCTAGCTTAGTAAAGAACTGAGCACCATGTAGTTCATCAAGAAGATCATCAACAACCGGAATAAGAAAATTGTCTTTGACAGTGAGCTTGTTGAGGGCCCGAAAGTCCGGACACATGCTCCATTCTCCATCTTTATTTAGCACCATGACCACTTTTGATGAATAAGGACCAGCGCTGGGATGAATAACACCAGCTTCGGGGAGTTACTTGATGATTTTTTCAATTTCATTCTTTTGGGCGAAAGGATATCGGTATGGGCGCACATTAGGCGGTTGGGCCCTCGGGACCAAAGGGATGTTATGATCATGTTCACCCCTAGAGGGTGGAATATCTTTAGGTTTGTCAAATACCTGTTGCTAGTGGTCTAAGACCTGTTGCATCTTAGGATGAATATGAGGAGTAGTGGATACAATGGCCTAGATGGCATTGAATTGGGCGATGACTCCGTGATGGCCCTTTTTCAAAAGCTTTTTTATTCGATGCGAGCTGATGATAGTAGGAGTACCTGCCTTGGAGTCCACGTAATGCATGCATGTGGTCGTTCTGCTTAAAGCTCATATATAACTCCTGGAAATCCATTATGATCGAGCCTAGTGTGCGAAGCCATTCAACACCTAAGACAATGTCACAACCACCCATTTCAATATCAAACATGTGGGTCTTTAGGTGGTAGTCTCCCATCTAAAGTTTAATATTTTCACAGCGACCTTCACATTCCATGGTCCCCCTATCAACGATAGGGACTTGGTTATTAAAGACTGCTTGCACAAAATAATGAACAGCTTCGGCGACTCGCTTATGAATAAAGTTATGAGTGTTGCCACTATCAATCAATGCCACTACTGGTTGATGTTTAAGAAAGCCTCAGATTTTGAGGGGAAGAAATGCTCATCAAAGCATGTAGTGAGATAACTGATTCATCTAGCGTAGCTGTCAAATAATTATTAGGTTGGGTTTCCTCAACCTTGTCCTCGGGGCCCCAAGGGGTGGGGCCTCCTCAGATGAGCTGTTATCAGTAGCATCAATTTGAAGGAATTTTGGTTCCTTGCATTTATGCCCCGGGGAGTATTTGTCATCACAGTAGTAGCACAATCCTTGTTTTCTTCTTTCAACCATTTTTGTTGGAGACGCCTTTTGAGCCATAAGTGTTTGGGTAGGGCCCTGAGCCTAGGTGGGAAACCCCTTGGCTATGAAATTTTGATGAGTGGACTAGGCAGCTAAGGCGAGTTCCACATCGACGGCCTTTTTGCAGGCGTCCATCCATGTAGCTGGGTGGTGCATCCGTACATGGGTTTGGATGACTTCTTTGAGACCATTGATGAAACACTCCAAGTAGAAGTCATCTCCTAGACCGTCAGTTCTGATGGCCAATGTCTCAAAGGCCGCAATGTAGTCTTTTACTGTGTCTATCTGTCGAAACTTAGTGAGACGACCCAAAAATTAGATTCCCTGTCAAAGCGATCACATAGGGCTTTTGAGAACATGCATCAAGCTATGTTCCCGGGATAACATTTATGGTGCCACTGCCACCATTTCCATCTCTCTTCGTCCAAGTAAAGGGCTCCCTCGTGTAGTTTAGTTTGATCTTCGCAGATATCATTAAGGGAGAAATATTGTTCCATTTATGCTACCCATACTGCTGGATTAGAGCCATCAAATTTGTAAATGTCCAACTTGGGTGGGCGAGGGTGGGAATGTTGGTGATTTCCATGGAAGTGAATGTGATGGCTAGATTCTCCTTCGAGGTGTTCATCAACACTATGCTTCTCCCAATGAGACCTCTGCATCATATTCTTAAGCTGTGAAAGCTATGAGGTAATTTGGTCCACAGTGCCCTGTAACTCATCCAACCTTTTTTCAAGGCTCTCGATCTTCTCATGGGCCATGACTTGAGATTTGGTACCTACCATACACAAACCCTAGCCAATTATTTACTCTCTAACTACTTACAATTATTAATGCGGGCTTTATTTACTCTCTAACTAACTATGACTATGAAATGGCCCATTGGGCTTACTACATAAATAAAGGGGTTAGGGTTGGACCCTAGCAGGAAATATGGCAAGGAGATGGGGAACTTTTTGTCTCTCAAGGTATGAATTCCAACGAGATACTAAAGAAGTTCTGCATGGAGAGTACCAGACCCATGGACACTCCTCTAGTAGGTAACTAGAGGAAAGAGGATGCCACTTTAGGTGAGGAAGTTGAGGCTACCATTTACGGGCAGCTTGTCGATTCACTTATGTATTTGGTGAACACACGACCAAACATGTGTTATGTAGTTAACCAAATTAGTCCAACCATGGTTAAGCCAACCAAACTATATTGGAAGGCAACAAAGCATGTGATGAGATACCCAAGAGGCACTACTAAGTTTGGTCTTTTCTACAGATGGACAAAGGGAATGAAGTTGTAAGGCTTCACACATGTAGATTGGGTGAGGAGTCCATGAAATAGGAAGAGCACTTCAGGAGGAATTTTTACTGTTGGGTCAGCAACTATTTCTTGGTACAGTAGGACGCAGAGATCTATGGCACTTAGCTCAGCAAAAGCAGAGTACATGGCTGCAAGTCAAGTAACATGTGAGGCTATTAGGATGAGAAAGATTCTTGTTGGGTTATTTGGTCAAAAGATAGATCCTATAGTGATTTACTGTGACAATAAAAGTTGTATCAAACTCTCTCAGAATCCAATATTTCATGATCAAATCGAAGCATATTGACATTCGGTATCATCATCTATGAGATTGTGTGCAGAGATGGATTATGTTGTTGCAGTACATTCTGACAGAGTGGATTATGTTGTTGCAGTACATTCCGACAAAGGAACAAGATGCAAATATTTTGACAAAGGCCTTGTGAAGAGCAAAATTTGAGTTCAACAGAAGTAGGATTGGGGTATCTGATAATCCTTTGCTTGCTAAGAGGGAGTGTTGAAAATGTGGCAAGAAATTCCTAAAAAAAAATTCCCTTGATTAAACTAGGAGAATATTGAATTTCAATTTCAGCAGAATACTTGGACGTAGTTAACTGAAGCGACATGGCTCTTGTCACTCAATTAGCTCAGTAAATTTGAGTTGGAGACACTAGAGTTCAGTTCTACCCTATTGATTGTTGATTTGTAGCAATCTATTTTAGTTACTTTGAGTTATTGCCAGTGTAACTAGTTCTCTCTGTACGGAGAACTAGTGGAGGTCAAGTTAAGGGTGTGTAACTTTTTTCACACTGAGTGATCATCCAGTTAACTGATGATTTGGCCCAAAATAATTGTTGAATGCAGAGAATTTGAGTTACCCAGTTGAAATTGGAGTTCAAGGGTAGTGTACTATAAGTTTTAAACCATTCCAAGTTGTACAGGCCATGCATGTAATCAGAGAAGGGCCTAGTGGAATTGTGCAATCCAGACTGAGGAATTTCTTAAATAATAGGGGTTAATACCTTGAGGAACAACACAAGGAAATAGGAGTTTGGGGGCCTTAAATGTTTGCTAACTATTGGCCAAGGTCAGTCAATCAAGTAGAGGATAGAAGATACAGGTGTAGGTTGAGCTCAAGCTTGAGTAAAGCATATTGTATTCATCCAAATTCTTCGATTAATGCAATACAGATAGTAATGGGTTTTGAGCAATTGTATTCCCCTAAATAAATATTTGTGTAGGTGTGTTATCTTGATGCATGATAATGATTCGTGTTCTCGATCGTGAATTTACTTTCGCAGATCAGTAGAGTAGCTTCTAGTCTTGTGATTTAGAAAATTTCATGAGCAGTTTAAAATATACACATTAATTTCTACAAATTCTAGGACCTATGACCCTTGACCAAGAGCCTCCAAGACCAAGTCATCCTTCCTTCTTGAGGATTTTTTCTTTCCAACAACAAATTTCTACCTTCCAGCAACTTCGACCCCAACAACAATTTCTGCAACTTTGATCTAGCAGCTTCAACAACTTCGACCTAGCAGCTTCACAACTTTGACCTAGCAGCTTCACAGTTTCGATCTAGAGGCAACTTCAACATTGCAGCTTCAGAGCTTTTACCTTGCAACTTCACAGCTTTGATGCAACTTTAGAATTTCATTTTACCCCACAAACCATAGAAACACTAACAAAAGAGAGAGAGAGAGAGAGAGGCCAAAAAACTTCGATCTTGATCTTCTTCTTCTTCATCATCCTTTTCCAGCTTCTATCTTGAGGAGATCGAACTTTTTTGAGTGAGTGTTCAAATTATTTTTAATTCCTTCTTATTTATAGGCTTGTCAAGGGTACAAATCGCTATCTTGAGGTTGACTTGATCTTTGTGCCATGATGAGGTTTTTGACTCAATAAATTATTATTTACAATATGTATGATCCATGTGGATATTGGTGGCCACCCACCTATTCCACTTGGACCCCCACCACTGCCTCTTTCAGTTTCCTTAATTGTAGCACAATTTACTATTTTTGGGAGTTTTTTGGGTTGTGAACTTCCAAAGCCATTTTGAGGTCCTAAAAGTTGTTGTTTTTTTTTTTAGAAAATCAGGCAAACATCATTTTTTTTACTTATGTTTGCATTCAAAAGTTGTAGTCCTTGGATACATATTTCTAACGAGGTATTGTGCGCATCAAACAGAGATCGTGTGCCAAAGTTACGACCCTAGGAAGTTGATGTACAATTTACCTAGACAGGGCCCATACTTTGGTGCTTCATCTCCTAGGGTTAGGTTTTTGGATGTTTAGGGTTTTCCATTATTTCTCAATAATAAATAGGCCTTCGAACCTCAATGTAACATAGTTCAAAGGCATGTAGTTGCCACATCTCTCCTTAGAGATCAACTACCATCGCCCGAGCTAGTTTTATTCCCTTTCTGTTTGTAAGCATATTTTAGTATTTGATATTAATGAAATGAAGTGTTATTTCTGTTGCATCTTTGTATTTATGGTTATATATGTAATTTGTTGTGCTCTTGTTTAAGTTTGAATCAGTGGTATCAGAGTGGTCTTCCCTTTTTCTATTTTTCTTTGCATGTCCCCAATGAGGTTAGCATATAACGAGTTAGGGCTCGAACTGGTCGAACCTTTGCAAGACGAGCCTCGCAAATCTCGATGGCCTCTCATGGCGAAAGAGAAGAAAGACGAGGGGGCAGGAGATCCTTTCAAAATCTTGTTCGAAAAATCCCTCGAGCAATAGAGGAATGCGATGATGGACAACTTTGTCTAGATACTTCAACAGCTACCAAAATGCGACACATCTCCTTCCAGCAACTTCTAAGGAAGTGCCACACCCTTTAAGGTACAAATTACCTTTGACATCCCCATATTTGAAGTTCAGATAGATGCTAACGCCATAGATAAATGGTTAAATCTACTATAAGGATATTTTTTTGTTCATGATTTTTCCAGTCGGGATAATATTACTTTTGCACTTCTCAAATCCACCCCCCATGCCAAGGACTGGTGGGAAACCTTCTGTGAGAAGAAGGACGAAAGTACACCCTCACTATTTTCAGTCACACCTATTTGGAATTTGTTCCGGGACACCATCAAGGAGAAGTACTACCTTTTCGGGAGCTATGAATACATAAAGTGGACCACGCTACAATAGGGAAGGGACCAAGACATGTCAGAGTTTACCAATGTTTTTCATACCCTTGGCACGAAGTTGGGTATCAAGGATTCTGAATGACATTTGGTACTCAAGTACTGCAACTGCCTACACAGGTACATCTAGGATGAGATGGATTTCATGGACATCTCCTCGCTCTGCGTGGCATACCGATACGCTGTCAATATTGAGTAGAAGTTTAAACACGAGAAAATGGTGTGAGTTCCATAAGAGTTCCACTCACAACACAAGTGAGTGTCAGGCCAAGCAGTCACTGGTGGTCGAGCTGAAGGCTTCTGAATTAGATGCATGTTCCAGCTCTGAGTCCAAATCATTGATGCGGAGCTCAGTGCCACCATGGCCACCACCAAGATCTAGAAGAATGAACCTGCAGATCCAGAGGAGGGTGAACGCCTCTTCCACTCACAGATGTGGATTAAGGGTTCTCCGTTGCAGTTCATTGTCGACAACGGGAGCCAAAAGAACCTCAGTTCAGCAAAGGTCATGAGCCAGCTGAGCCTACTAACTACAACACATTCACAATCGTACACCATTGCATGGCTTCACCAAGGATGAGATCTCCATGTGAGTTAGCAGTGTCACCTTCCCTACAACATCAAGCCATTCACGGATGAGGTATTGTTTGATGTTTCCCCTCTTGATTTTTGTGGTATTATTAGGACAACCATACTTGTGGAAGGGACATGTTGTATATGAGTCTCGACCTCACTCTATGATTATTACTTTTGGCAATAAGTTGTACAGGATACCAGAGGTAGCCCCGCCTACCACCATCTCTTTGATCACTGCAAAGTAATGCAGTAAGATCATTTCACAAACCAGGAAATTTATTTTCCTTATGATTTTCTCTGAGGGCAAGAAGAAGATTGTGGCCGCGACTTCCATACAGGGCTCCACCGTGCAGCAACAACAGATGGACAAGGTCGTGGAGGAGTACAGGGACATTTTCTTCTCACCTATGGGGGTGCCTCTACACTATTAGGTAAAGCACTCCATCGATCTAACCCTGGGTGCGTTGCTACCCAATGGACTGATCTATCGACACTCTATTATGGAGAACAATGAGATCAAGAGGCATATTCAAGACTTGTTGTAGAAAGGGCACATCAAGCCAAGCTCATCACCTTGTGGGAGTCCGATTGTATTGTACAGAAGAAGGATGGGACTTGGAGACTCTAAATTGATTATAGAGCACTAGACAAGATCATTGTATATAATAGGTACCTAATCCCACAGATTGATGACCTTTTGGACCACCTCAAGGGGGCCAAATATTTCAGCAAGATCGATTTGAAGTTCGATATCACCAGGTGCCTATCGAATCCTCCAATGTGTGGAATATTTCCTTCAAATCCAAGGAGGGCCTTTTCAAATGGTTGGTCATGCATTTTTGGTTGACAAATTCCCTTGCAATCTTCATCAGATTGATGGATGACATCTTGCGAGCCTTCACCAATGCATTCGTGGTGGTGTATCTAGATGACATCTTGATATTTAGCCAGAATTGGGAAGAGCACCTCCAACATATTCAACAGGTCCTCCAAACCTTGCGACAACACAAGTTGTGTGCCAATTTGGAGAAATGCACTTTTGGCATGACCTAGGTTCAATATCTAGGTTACATCATTGATGAGCAAGGTGTTCATGTGGACCCAACCAAGATACAAATCATTCGGGATTGGCTAGCCCCAACCACCCTAACAAAGCTCCACAACTTTCTGGGTCTTGCCAATTTCTACCACAGGTTCGTGTTGGGGTTCTCTCATATCACTTGGCCTTTAAGTCAAGTCACCAAGGGCAGAGCAAAATCAAAGTTCTTTTGGTCCAAAACCCAAAAGAAGACATTTTCTCAGTTGAAGCATCGCCTCTTCTCTGCACCAGTGCTCCCATTACCAGACCTACAACAACCATTTGAGATTGAAATAGATGCCTCCAACTATGCTATTGGTGTAGTTCTTACTCAATAAGGGCATCCAATGGCTTACCAAAGTCCAAAACTATCCCACCTATGACAAGGAAATTTATTCCATTGTGTAGACATGCTGTCAATGGAACCATTACATTATGGGGAAGGAAATGGTCATCCACACAAACCACCGACTCCTGCAGTTCATACAGACACAAGGGAAGTTGCAGAATGATTGCCATCAAAAATGGTCCACGTACCTACAACAGTTCCATTTGAACATTAAGTACAAGAAGGGAAACACCAATAATCTTGTAGACTGCCTCAGCTGACCACCAGTCATGGCACTGATCACTGTGCCTGACTCTAGTGGGCATGAGATTTCAGGGTGGCTGAATCTTTACAAGAGCGATCTAGAATTTGAAAGCACATACCAAACACTCCTGGAAGGTAAGCAAGTTCCCAATTTTCACCTCCAGGATGCATTATTATGCCACCTGGGACACATCTGTGTTCCTTCAAGCAAGCGTGTTAAGATGATTTGAGAGGTGCACTACAGTCAAGTCATTGGACATTTCGGAGTAGAGAAAACAGTGGTAGTATTGTAGAAGTAATTTTATTGGTTGAACCTTCGTCAAGATGTTGGGAAGTACATTCGAACCTGCACTGCCTGTGCCATTGCCAAACCAACCATCAAGAAGAAAGGCCTATATACTCCTCTGCCTACACCTCGTCGACCTTGGGAATCCATCTCAATGGATTACATGTTGGGCCTTCCTTCTACTAAGCACAAAGACGACTATGTTTTCGTGGTCGTCAAGAGATTCTCTAAGATGGCCATTATGGCGGCCTGCAAGAAGAGTATCAAAATGGAGGCCACTGCTAAGCTCTTCTTTAAGAGAGTGCAGGTACACTTTTGTATCCCATAGTCCATTGTCTCAGATCGGGACAACAGAGTCCTACGTGCATTTTGGTTAAGTCTCTGGTCAATGCTGGATACCCAACTTACTAAGTCCACGACTTTTCACCCCCAAACTGATGGCCAAACATAGGTCATCAACTGGATGATTGTACACATTTTGCGCATGTATAACTTGAAGCATCCACGCATATGGGATAAAATCCTCCCCTATGTCCAACACAACTACAACAGAGCTCTCCATAGCTCAACAGGCCATAACCCATTTTAGGTAGGGATAGGATTTCAACCATTGATGTGGCCATACCATTTGTAACCACTCAAGCAGATTTGGCTCACATCCAGTCCGAAGCTGACAAGGCTAAGAACGTCATTGAGCACATTCAACACATCTGCCAACAAGTCCATGATATATTGGATATGCCAATGCTAAGTACAAATAACGCCATGATCAACATCGGGTGCCACACAAGTTCTAAGTGGGTGACAAGGTTTGGCTACATTTGCAAAAGGAGTGCCTTGTTGGACCCCACCACAGGCTCTGCCTGCTCTAATATGGGCCATACGCCATCACCAAGGTTGTAGGGGACAATGCCTTCAAGCT
This sequence comes from Pinus taeda, assembly GCA_000404065.3. Classification (NCBI taxonomy): domain Eukaryota; kingdom Viridiplantae; phylum Streptophyta; class Pinopsida; order Pinales; family Pinaceae; genus Pinus; species Pinus taeda. Next base: position 40,350 of record APFE031636237.1, read on the forward strand.
CAACATTCCACATTTTCTTGGTCTGCACCCAGTGTTCAATGTAGACCATCTTTGGCCATACTTTCCACCATTGTTGGACACATCCGACATTGCAGAAGAACTCACACCAACAAAGCTAAAACCAGACTGCATGGAACAAGCCACAACTGATCAGATCATGGACACAAAGATCAAGAATGCTCACCAATAGAAGATCCAACTATATCGGGTTGTTAAAGCTAGCCAACTCTTGCACCAAGGCAAGTGGCTCACCAAAGACCAAGTTCAGTAAAAGTTTCCCCATCCCATGGAGGCACTCGACGCAACACTCGGCGCAATGGGGACCATTGCTTCTTAAGTGGGGAGGACTAATCCAGGTGGATATTGGTGGCCACCCGCTTATTCCACTTGGGCCCCCACCACTATCTCTTTCAGTTTTCCAGTTTCCTTAATTATAGCACAATTTACTATTTTTGGTAGTTTTTTGGGTCTTAAACTTCCGGAACCGTTTTGAGGCCCTAAATGACGTTTTTTTGGAAAATAGGGCAAACATCAAACCTTTGGTGATGATTGCATTCTAAAGTTGTAGTCCTCGGATATATGTTTCTAACAAGATATTGTGCATGTCAAACAGAGTCGTATGACAAAGTTACAACCCTGAGAAGTTGATGTACCATTTTACCCAAACGGGGCCCATAGTTCGACGCTTCATATCCTAGGGTTAGGTTTTTCAATGTTTAGGGTTTTCCATTGTTTCTCAATAATAAATAGGCCTTCTAGCCTCATTGTAACATAGTTTAGAGGCATGTAGCCACCACATCTCTCCTGAAAGATAAGCTACCACCGCATAAGTTAGTCTTGTCCCCTTTATGTTTTCCTAAGCATATTTCAGTATTTGATATTAATGAAATGAAGTGTTATTTCTTTTGCATCTCTGTATTTATGGTTATATCTGTAGTTTTTTGTGTTCATGTTTAAGTGCGGATCAATGTAACATGCTCAAATGGGTCTTGACTTTATGACAAACCTAGAAGCACTCAATGGGTTTTGACCTAAAAATAAATTTCCCTTGAGCATGAAACCCATGCCTCAAGAACACAAATAATAAATTTATTTTTCTCTTTTCATTAAATGCATAAAATCACGATTACATATGCCATTATGAAGACCGAAACTAGTTACATATTTCAACACTCCCTCTTAACTAGGGAACTATTCATAATCCATACAAGGTACTTCATTCTCAAGCTTAAGAATTCTCATAAGAAGAGTTGAATTGGTAGCCCATCTGTATAACATCATATCATCCAACATTGTCACATAGCAAGGCCTTCACTAACAAATCTATTTATCCATGATATCAGAGCACAATGCTAGCGAGACTAATGATTTATAGACACCCTCTTCATTGTCTCTCTCGAAACACACCCCACCCAAATTCTCTCGGAGTATGTTCCACTAGGATTATTCTTATCTTGGATTCCCAGTCCTCAAAGAATATCGATCCTCTATGAATAATATTACCTTGGATGCCCTACCACACCCTCAGAGAGTATTGGATGCCAAATGCTTACCCAATCATCCATTCTATCTTCCCAGGTGAAGATAAAAATGATGTGTCTATCTCTCCCTTTCCAATGAAGGAATGTACCCAAGCTACCTCTTAATCAGGAACTTGACCAGGGACTTGCTTCCAACAGCTCTTTAGGTGGAGATCATGGGACAACCAGTTGCTTGAAAAGATCCTCCCCTCGATGTCATGAACTTCTTTTTATTTATTCAGGAGTCTTCATCTTTTTGGGACTTCTTCATAGGTCATTGACCATCCATAACTTTTATTCATGAATCATGTCAATTGTATCATCCTTTCTTTCATTGAAAAGTGATCCATTAGTGCATATATGGCCTTTCCTTCATGCATTTCTACCTTCTTCACATCATGTTTCCTTCATGATCTTTCATCCTACCACATGAGTGTCAGATGTAGATGACATCTACACCTATTCCTTTGGTAGCTCTGCATTAGCCTATCGAGATATTATTCAAAAATAGAAAATAAACATTAAATTAAAAATACCTTTGTGATGGTCTTTCATCATGACATTTCCTTGTTTGCATCAACATCCTGCATATACCTTGACAGATATCCAAAAATATATACAACGTCAAGGGTCTCTTTCTTTTCAGACTTTGTTAGGATCTTCATATCTTTCCCATGGAGATTTCATAGTCAAATCTTTTATTCCTTGGATGTTGATTGCTTTCTCCGTAGTTGCATTTTTCATGATCTCTTCCTTTCTTTATTCACACATTTCCTCCCAGGAACTTCCAATCATAGTTCCTTTCAACTTTATCAACCACCTCATATTTCATATGAGGAAATATTATGTTCATTTCATCTAGTCAATATGTGAACCATGCCTTCATGCATCCTTTCGTAGGAGGAGATAATTTCTTTTGATCACACTCTTAATGTAGAGCACTCATTCATGATATCTAAACCATATGACATGACTTTATTTTATCAATTACAAGCATTCACGCCTCGTCTATTTCTTTTGGTCATGTAGACTTCCTTATGCAGCTTCCTTGATTGAAAGAAATTCAATCCCTTTACTTGGTTCACTTCTTTTGACATCATACCATCATCCCATGAATCCCATACAAGTTGGAATTCCTGGCGAGACACTTGCTTCTTCCAGTAGATGAACCTTCCAATGGAGGATCTTGATCATCCTCATCCTGCAAATGTTCCTTTTGAATGATGTATGATGAGCTCTATATTAGATGACTTTATTTTTCCCATAAGTACTACTTATGATTCTAATGAGGTTACCAAGAGCTACATCCTTCTATAAGTGTCAACCATAAACTTCTATTTCATCTATTTTTCATGCTTCTTTATGATGATGTCACGAGCTCTTGATTTCAATTGTATGCTTCTATGATGCCATCTCCTATCATGATGCATCCTATCATGCTTCTAATGATTCCTACCATGATAGTTATACTTTACAACAACAAAAGTTGAAACAAAAACTTTAAAAGAACTAGGTGAGGAAGACTATCTCAATCATAATAGAGATCTTCTACTTCCTCCTTCTTGGATTTTTTCTTTTCAGATTCTTCCACTTCTTCAGTGATATGGGATTCTTCCCTTCCTCTTTTATTGTTGTCCTTCTTGAGCTTTGGATGATCTCTCTTATAGTGCACATATTCATGACAACCATAACGTTGAACCTTCGACATGTTTTTTTATCATAGGAATAAGCTTCCCTTTTCTTCTTGCTAGATCAACATATGCTTGAGTTTATTCATTCTATCCTACATCAAATTTTGCCTTCAACCTGTTTCTTTAATTTTGCATAGTGACCATAGATCATTGAATGGAGTAGCTTCCTTCTTCCCATAGATACTTGATGTGAAGTTGCCCCATTTTTCTAGTAGTGCATTGAGCACTATGGTAGTCATATCTTTGTCAAACATTATTTCTCCCAACTCTTGGAGTTGGTCTCTTATTTTTGACACTCTCATCAAGTATGAGGCCATTCCTTCTTCTTTTGATATCTTCATCTTGTAGAGCTTGAGTTTCTTCTTTTGGCGGTTCAACAATTAAACCCTTAACATGACCAATGACTTCATTTTCTATGAGGATCAAATCTATCATCTTCTTCCATGCAAGAAAGTTTGACGACCCAACCAATTTGTTTCTCTCCTTGCAATATGAAGTCATTTTGAAATATTCAAATATAGATATAAGAAATACTTAGTTATCAAGTGAAGATACTCTTAGATGATGAAATCTTCAACATGATGCCTTCTTGGTTTTGATGATGATGTAGATAATAGAAGATGTCTTCTTGGTGAATATGTATTTCTTCAAAAGTGATCCTTGTAGAAATTCTCACTGTAGATCACCTGATAATGCAATATACTAAAGCAAAATACTTGATCTACTTCTACAAACAAACTTACGGAAGCTTAATCGATTTTGAGCAAGATCAAATAGAACACATATAATAGAGAATGAGAAATCAATCACACATGAACACAAAAGAATACTCTAGGAAAGCCTCAACTAAAAACCCCACTATTTGTGTTATCATACAAGTGGAAATATCTCTGGATTACACAAAGCTTTAGTTCACAAGCTATCCATCTCTCAGTACAATCCCTCAATGCTGCTTATAGAAAGAATAGACACAACATATGCCTTCCCTCAGTCCTCCAAGCCTCATATTTCCTTGCGCAATTTCTCATGGGTCCTCTGGTTGCCACCTGTGTGAATTCACCTCTCACACAACTCACCAAACTCAAAAATAACTACGCAATCCTCAAGGAATGAATTCCTTCTGCATGCAAGAGATATCCTCAATGGAATATTCCTGCAACTGATAGTACACTGTCCCATTCTCTGATCTCAACTAGGTCTCTGACTGAACTGACATGCATGAGTTATTTATGAGAGAATATTCAGTTATCTGAAGTACAATAGTTACATGCATGCATGCATTAATTAACTGAACTCACAATCAATTCCACAAACTATTGGAACTAATCTAACTGGACTTAACTCAGTTAACTGAGCTAACTAATTACAACTCAAAGTACAACTCATCCTGATCACTTTAATTAAGGGATAACTTCCTCAATCAAAGGGGAAACTGTTGCATGTCTTCACATAGACTTCATGTTTGATTTTCTCCAACTAATTAACTCAAGATGAATTAATTAATTAATTTTCAAATAGCTGCTAAGATCAAATTCGAATTTTAATTCTCAATTTTAGTTCAGGGACTAACTAAAATTGGAATGTATCTCGAAATGCTATTTATAGTAATGCTATTTTTAGCACTTCTATATTTAGCATTTCTTGTTGTTATTTTCAACACTCCCTCTCAACAAGAAAGGGATTATCAGTCACCCCAATCCTGTCTCTGTGGAACTTGAATTTGCATTTTGACAATGCCTTAGTCAAAATATCTGCATCCTGCTCCTCGGTCGAAACATACAACAACAACATGATCCTTTTCACCACACAGTCTCGAAGATGATGATACCAGATATCGATGTGCTTGGACCTGTCATGAAATATTGGATTCTCAGAGAGTTTGATACAACTTTGATTATCACAATAGATCATAGTTGGATCCATCCTCTGATCAAACAATCCAGCTAGAATCTTCCGCATCCAAATGGCCTCACATGCTGCTTGACTGGCAGCCATGTATTCAGCCTCTGCTGAGCTAAGTGCAACTAAACTTTGTTTCCTGCTGTACGAAGAAACTGCAGCTGAACCAAGGTTGAAAATTCCTCCTGAAGTGCTCTTCTGATTTGATGGACTCCCTGCCCAATCTGCATTTGTGAAGCCCTGAAGCTTCACTCCCTTTATCTGTCTGTACCATAATCCATACTGAGATGTGCCTCTGAGGTATCTCAACACATGCTTTGTTGCCTTCCAAAACAGCTTGGTAGGTTGAACCATAGCTTGACTCAGCTGGTTCACCGCAAAGCACAAATCTGGTCATGTGTTCACTAAATACATCAATGAACCCACAACCTGCCAATAAACAGTAGCAGCTACTACCTCACCTGAAGTTGTAGCATCCTCTTTCCTCCAGTTACCTGCTAGAGGAGTCTGCATGGGCTTGCACTTCTCCATGTGGAATCTCTTGAGTATCTCGTTGGCATACTTGCCTTGAGACACAAACACTTCCCCATCCTTCTGCCACACTTCCATGCCTAGAAAGTAGTGCATAAGACCCATGTCTTTCATCTCGAACTCTCTTGCAAGGTCCTCCTCACAAGACTTGATCAACTGATCATCACCTGTTAATATCAGATCATCAACATAAAGAACAATGATCAATGGCTTACCTTTTACCATGATGTGGTAAAGGTTCGCATCTGCTTCACTCTTTGTGAAGCCTAATCCGGTGAAATAGTTGTCGATCCTAGTGTACCAAGCACGAGGTGCTTGCTTCAGCCCGTACAAAGATCTCTTGAGTCGACACACATGCGACTCATGATCAAAGGTCTCAAATCCTTCCAGCTGCTCTATGTACACCTCTTCCTGAATCTTGCCATTGAGGAACGCAGTCTTCACATCCATCTGATGGATCTTGCAACCCATCTGTGTTGATAGTGCCAACATCGATCTGATAGATGAGTACCCTGCTACACGAGCAAAAGTCTCATCATAGTTGATCCCCTCGACCTGTGAGAAACCATGGGCAACAAACCTTGCCTTATGTTTCTCCACACTACCAGCAGTTGCTTGATTTACCTTGTAAAGCCAACGGGAACTCACCACTGACTTGTCCTTTGGTCTTGGGACAACATCCCAAACACTGTTCTGAACTATGGAGTCATACTCCTCCACCATAGCATCAACCCAGACCGGTTGTTGCACTGCTTCCTCTAAGGAAGAAGGTTCAGTCTCTACACACTCCCCAACCAGGGCCATGTAACCAGTGTATCGCTCAGGTGATCTCCTCTGTTTGTGTTGAGAAGATGGTTGTCCCACATTCTCTCTCGCATCCATCACCAATTTGTCAGCTTCCCTTGAGCGTTTCCACCCATCTCTGGAAGACTTTGCATGAGTGGATGTCTCCACTCCTGGATCCTCTGCATGCGGCTGCTCTGCATCAATCTGAGGCTCCTCCTCCTTAGGAACCAAAAGTTCCTCCTCTGCATGCAACTTGAGCTCCCTCTCAAGGCAAACTCGCATGGCCTTCTGCTCATCGAACTACAGACCTCTACGTACCACTGTCCTCTGACTGGTAGGCAAGAACACCCGATAGCTGTGGGGTGTATCAGTGTACCCCACAAGTATCCCCAACTCAGCTGTTGGCTCTAGCTTCTTCCGGGCATCTTTGGTCACATGGCAAAATATCGATGACCCAAAGATCCTGAAGTGACTCATATCTGGTCTCTTCCCAGAAAAAGCCTCCTTTGGTGTCTTCATTCCTAGTATACAGTGCGAGCTTCTATTCTGCAAGTATATTGGTGTATTGCATGCCTCAGCCCACAAATGAAGAGGTAGGCCTTGGTCATGCAACATCGCTCGAGTTGCTCCCACAATCGTTCTGTTCTTCCTTTCAACCACCCCATTTTGTTGTGGGTTATGGGGTGCTATCAACTCCTGCTTAATTCCTTCTGCTACACAGAAGTCCTTAAACTGTTGGGAGACATACTCTCGCCATTGTCACTTCGTAAGGCCCTTATTTTCTTTCCAGATTCTTTCTCAACCAAGGCTTTGAACTCACAAAACCTTGAGTCCTTCTTTTGCATGAAGTAGATCCAACATCTACGAGAAAAATCATCAATAAAAATAACATAGTACCTTTGTTTAGCGGTGGAGGCTGTCGAGAATGATCCACACACATCTGTATGAACTCGCTCCAAGATTTCTCCAGCTCGACTATCTCAATCCTAAAAGGAATATTTTGCATACTTACCCAAGGTACAACCTTTGCATGTATCCACTTGCTCCAGTTTACCCTTGGGAAGTCCGGTAGAAATTTGTTGCATGATCTTCAAGGCCCAATGGTGCAAGTGGCCCAATCTTCTATGCCATAGCTCGCCAACATCTTGGCTTTGCACCAACTCTACTTTGGAACTCAATGTAGCATAATCATCTACCTCTAGCTTGTAGAGATTATTTACTCGAATCCCAATCCTCTTAGCCTGTCCAGTGTCAATGTGCCTCAGGAATGCCTTTCCTTTACTAAAGACTACATGATAGCCTTTGTCTTCCAACATTGCGACGGACACCAGGTTCTTCTTCAGACTAGGCACATACTTTACATCAGTCAGGGTGAGAGGAGCTCCATGCTCCCTTTGAAACACAACCGTACCTTCACCTGAAACACAGTACTTTCCATCATCTCCCATCTCTATGTGCATCTGGAGGTCCTTCTCCTCCAAGGTACTGAATAAAATCTTGTCCCCAGTCATGTGGAATGAGGCTCTATTGTCCAGGTACCAAACACATCCCACCATCGATGAAACCATGCATGCGATGAGGGTGAAATCCAATTCGAACTGTGAGGCCAATGCCTCACCAACTGATCCTTTCGAGGATCCCTTCCTGGATTTCTTTTGTGGACAATTCGTAGCATAATGACCCACCTCATGACAATCAAAGCATCGCACTTTCGATTTGTCAATCTTCTTCCCACCATGGGAAGAACTCGATTTGGAATGGGAAGCCTTCCCCTTCCCTTTCCTCACCGTACTCGCTAAGGCTAGATTTTCTTCATCATCTTGCTTTGATGAAGATCTATCTTTGGTGCTTCTCCTTATCTCCTCCTGCATGAGATCCGACCAAAGTCATTCCCAATCTGGCAGTTTCTCTCTTCCATTTACTGAGTCTTGGTAGCTATGCCAGCTCTTAGGAAGACCGAGGAGAGAAATACTCACCGTGTCATCATCGGCTGTCATGATTCCTACACTTCCAAGCTCATCCCCGTAGGTGGTGAGCTTGTTCAAATATGTAGAGATCATGTCACCCTTTTCACACTTGATTTTCCAAAGCTTATCTTTCAATGCCAGATTCCTTTGATTGTTGCTGTTCTAATATAGATCCTTCAGTGTTTTCCACATTGAAAATGGTGTCTCCTTCCCATGGAGACTCGAGACAATGTGGTCTCGAACTCCCTCTAGAAGAATCCTCCTCGCTCTAGCCACACATTTCTTCCATTCTGCCAATTCTTGGGCATTAGCAGCTACTGGCTTGGGGACTTCTTTATCAATGAAGTCCTTCAAACCGTTGTCCTCTAATACCGCTTCCATGTGATCCTTCCAAGCTATATAATTTGAGCTGCCATCCAAGGCATACTCGAGTCTCAAACCGTTGAATGCCATTGGTGAAATTTGAGAAGTGATAAGAATTAGATTTCTATAATCAGGAACTTCAAACTTCTCCCTTCTCCCTTCTTTGTATATTGTTCTTCGCTTTGATCACCTTTGCTCCGATACCATGTAGAAATTCCCATTGTAGATCACCTGATAATGCAATATACTAAAGTAAAATACTTGATCTACTTCTACAAACAAACTTGCGGAAGCTTAATCGATTTTGAGCAAGATCAAATAGAACACTTATAACAAAGAATGAGAAATCAATCACACATGAACACAGAAGAATACTTTGGGGAAAGCCTCAGCTAAAAACCCCGCTATCTGTATTATCATACAAGTGGAAATATCTTCGGATTACACAAAACTTTAGCTCACAAGCTATCCAGCTCTCAGTACAATCCCTCAATGTTTCTCATAGACTGAATAGACACAACATATGCCTTCCCTCAGTCCTCCAAGCCTCCTATTTCCTTGCCCAGTTTCTCCTAGGTCCTCTAGTTGCCACCTGTGTGAATTCACCTCTCACACAACTCACCAAACTTAGAAATAACTGCGCAATCCTCAAGGAATGAATTCCTTCTGCATGCAAAAGATATCCTTAATGGAATATTCCTACAACTGATAGTACACTGTCCCATCCTCTGATCTCAACTGGGTCTCTGACTGAACTGACATGCATGAGTTATTTATGAGAGAATATTCAGTTATCTGAAGTACAA
>APFE031636237.1:60515-109790 GCA_000404065.3 Pinus taeda
GACACACGAGACAAGCACCTGCGCGGCCGCATGATTAAGGAGGTCCTCGTCAAATGGAAAGACACCTCTCCGGAAGATGCAACTTGGGAACCAGCCACTATTCTTCAGCAGTTTCCGCAGCTTCAGCCTTGAGCACAAGGCTAGTCTTAAGGGGGAGGGCATGTTAGGGTCCCACCCTAACCCCCTTATTCATGTCATGGGATCACGTCATAGTCAAGAGTCAATAAAGCCCATATTAATATTTGTAAGTGGTTAACCCGCAATTAATGAAGGGACCACAGTTAGTTGCAAATGGGCGGTAGTATTAAATAAAGGGTAAATGGGCGGTAGTATTAGATAGATGGTATTAATAAAAACCACGGTATTGGCCCGTGGTATTGCATGTATGAGTCATATATAAAGGATAGAGACTCCCTGCGAGGAGTATCGTGTCTTGTTTTGTAATCGAGCTCTGCTCTATTGGAGGTTGCCCCCTCGAAGAGGCCTGTGAACATTCCTCTCTGAGTAATAAAATCATTGCTATTCTGTGTTCTGGGTATATTTTCTTCGCATATTCTGTGTTCTGGGTATCTTTTCTTCGCATATTCTCTGTTCGGTATTACTTTGCAGGTTAAGAAGCATAACAATAAGCTAGGAAAAGGAGGAAACTTTAAAATGCTAAGATATTATCCTCATATCCATATGGATGAGTGGTATCAAGATAATTCTGATACGCAATCCTAATTCTTATATGAGAGAGAGAGACCTTAGGGACCAACTTGGTGAAGTTAATGAGATAATGAGATAGAAGTTGGATTTAGAGCAAGCCCAGATAGAGCTTAAGGCCATACAAATGTTAGTGTATGACTAGGGGAGAAACTTGGTTGCACATGTGTAAGCCACTTAAACAACCTTTTAGGGGCCAACTATGTTCCAATAGATGATTTATGACAATAATGATGCATACCATGAGTGGAATCCCACCTTTAAGACATAGCTAGAGCTCTCAAAAGGGTAGATAAACTCTCTCCCCTAAGTGAATCTAATCGTTTAATGTAGATTTTTACTATGTAGATTCAACAACTTATGTGATATGCTAAAACATAAGACAAGAAACTACTATACTCTTTAGTGGAAACCAAAATTGATCGATGAAGACAATAAGCAGAAAAGGAAGAATATCAATCGCACATAACGCATTCTCTGGGGAAAGCAACTGCTAAAAACCCCGACTATCTATATTGCATTAACCAGAAGATCTGAGAAGAAAATACAATGCTTGTTCAACCCGAACAATTCCTGCACTAGTACAATCTAACTCTCTGCCTCACAAGCCAGCTTAAGCCAACACTTAGCCAATTATGTTGCCTACCAAGCCCCTACTTCCTTGCGCAATTCTTGAGAGAATTAATCCATATTTAATTGGGAAATTCCCTCACCACCACTGCGCAATCCATCATAGGCCCTCAACTGATTGCATGCACCATCTGTACAGCTCAGAAAATTATACAACTGAGAGTACACTATCCCTGAACTCTAATCTCAACTGGGTCTTCCTCTGAACTAACATGCATGAGTTATTTATGAGTGAATCTTTAGTTAACTGGTGGAGCAGTGAAGCTGCATTGAAGCTGCTCCCCACTACTAGACCTCTTACTAGTTCCTCTAATTGTTTGAACTAGTTTAACTGACTATAACTCAATTAGATTGAGTTAATTAATTACGACTTAAAAGAACTCAACCTGGGCCCCTAAAATTTAGGGATCACCCTACATGACTCTATATAGACTTCCAACTCGAATTTACTCAACCAACTAAGTCAAATTAACTTAGTTAACTATTACAAGTTGTTATGAGAGTAGAATTACAAATAATTTTTTAATTTAATTCAAGGACATATTAAATTAGGATTTTCTTGATGTTATTTTTAACATTTCTTGTTGCTATTTTCAACATTTAACAGACTTAGATCCCTCCCTCCTTTCCCGATCCTCAAGTAGAGCACATTTCTCACCAACGACTACTATGAATTTATAAAGCCAACACAACTTTTTAATAAATAACTACCTTTAAAAATAAAATGATTAATTTAAATTAAAAATAACATTTTTTTAAAATCAATTGTATTGGTTTTAAAAATACATTCTTTCCTTTTTTGTTTGTATCTATATTATTTTTATTAGTGTGTGTTTTTTAAGTAGATATCAAACTCAAAACATTTTATTTTTACAATTAGACGAGATGAAGAGCTGTATGGAACCCTTTCATTAATGGTCGGGGAAACCTTAGTGGTCGTCGAACTTTGTTTCATGCTACAAAATCTTGTGATCACTGTGAATCCCTATTTTGCTCTCGATCTAGTTGAAAAGTGGCATTTTCATTTGAAGTATGTGGAGTTACTGTCGCTGTAGCCTTGCGAGTGAGGCTCTTGTCGGCTCGTCCATGTGCAAATGTTGTATTGATTGCAAAGGAGTTTGGATCCATCACACTGAAGTGCGGTGTCGAATGCAATTTGTGCACAAATATGAGTTTTTTGTTGCTTGAAGCTGTTCACAAGTTACCAACCATTGCAAGGGTTTATGAGTTGTTCTGTTAGTTGTGTGCTTAATGTAGGCACAATGAGAACCCCAAATAAATATGTGAAGAAAGTAGAACCAAACCCTTCTTTAGATTTGGGGTTTCTCTCCTCATCGAAAAGGAATGCGGTATTCTTGAAGGAAAACAAGTTATTAGGAAAGTTCACTAGTTTTTACCCAAGTTATGAAGCTGTTAAAGACTGGGCTTTTGATAATTGGGAAATCATGAACCCAAGAACTTTCTTTATTGTGGCAATGGATATTATTTATTTTTCTTTGCAAACCAGGAAAATAGAGACCAAATTTATTAATCAAGTCCCTATTTCATGGACACCAGAGGTTTGTTTCTCACTTACTAGTCTCTTGAATTTAATCCATTGATGGAAATCTCATCTGGTCCTATGTGGATCATATTACCTTTCCCCCCTCTTCTTTGCTGGGGTGAGGGCATTTTTAAGGCCATATGAGATAAATTGGGAAAATGTATTACTAGTGATATGGAACATGGGAATAATATCTCGTGCCTCCAAATTTGTGTTGAAATGGATTTTTCGAAAGGCTTCCCCGAGGCGATTTAGCTCAATCTAGATGGGTGGTGTCATCTCTAGGCTCTGGATTATGAACAAGTTCTTTTCAAATGTAATCTGTGCCACAAGTATGGACACTTTGTGAAAAGTTGTCCAAAAGCTTTAGCTTCTCGAAGCTGTCCAATTCCATTGCCTCCTCCAGAGTAAGGAGAAAACACACAAGGATTCAATCTCGTTAAAAGGAAACATAAGAAGCATTGAAGTAAAAAACAACATACTTGTAAGGTTAAATCTAAGTATCAAACCCTTTCCAAAAATAACTTTGAAATCCTGAATGCTTCTAAAGAAGAAAATAAGAACCTTGAGGCCCAAGTGAATGAGCCAAATATCCATGTTCCAAAGGTCCCTCCTTATTCAAATGACGAATAAGATCCGTATTAGGCCTTTCCACAGAGGTCTCTGCATTAAAAGATGAAGAAGCTATTAATGTGGTCGTGAATAAGTCCTCCTCTTCTTCCCCTTCCTATTCAAATGTGCTTAAAAGCAATGTTCCTCCCCATCGGTAACAAGAAGCAAGAAAGACCATAGTAAAAAAACTCTGACCCTGACTTCCACAAGCCAAACGAAGGGCCATCATCTAACAATTTATAGAAATGTATTGTTTCTGCATTTTTCTGTTTAGACAACTTGTTAAACTATTTATACTCTTTTGTAATAATAGGAATAAAAACCAAAAGATTTAGTATTTGAACTTTTCCCTCCATGCTCTTATTGGGAAGAGGTTGGTCTCTTAATTTTTTTTAAGTACCTCGCAAGAAGAAAAATATATTGTAACTCACTTCTTGAAAAAAAATACATCAAAACACATATTTTAATACAAATCATACCATTTTTGTTATATATAACTAACTAACTCAAACCATGTACACAAAATCATTTTCCCTTCGAAAATATCACTATATCTACTTTAATTATTTGTATAATTTACTAATCATTTTCTCTCACAAAATATCACTGTATTTACTTTGGTTATGGGTACATTTTTGTTATATTTAACACTCAAAACATGTAAGGAAATCATTTTCTTTTGGAAAATATCACTATATTTACTTTGATTATTGGTATAACTTCCTAATCATTTTCTCTTCGAAAATATCACTATATATACTTTGGTTATTAGTATAGCTTACCAATTAGTTTGACTTCAATATAATAACAATAATTATTTTTTGCCTAATTAAAAAGCGCTGAACAACAATGGATGTTCGCATGTGCCTACGCATTCGCTGGTCATAAAAAGACAAGAATCAACTAAATGACCACATACTTGCTGTAACTATAAGCCACTTTGGCCACCATGGAGGTTTCATGGTTTATGGTTTATGAAAATCACAACCTCTAGATAGGCTCCAACGAATCAATAGACCAAGGGAATGTTTTTTCCCTACATATTATATATATATATATAATTCCATACATATTCTATATATAACAGCGGAAGAAAACATCATACCCACAACCTCTATATATATAACAGCGGAAGAAAACATCATACCCCACAACCTTGAAAAGGATAGGTGGTAAACAACTCACACAAATTAGGCGATGCCATTTCAAGTGGCCATGCTGAAGGATGAAGATTGAGCGTTGAGGTTAACGCAGTCGTAGTCAAATTTGGAGCAATCAGAATCTTCAAATATTCTTCTGTATTGCAGAAGAATTCTGAGGGTTTCGAGATCTTCAACGATCCACGTACTTACAGCGGCCTGCATCCCGCGCTGAACGCAATGTTTAAACCCTTCTGGTACAATTCAACACCCTCAATTTCATACTTTATACTGTACAGAGTATCACTTTAATTAGTTTCGATATAAGATTGGGTATTTCTCCTCCTCATTACACTGTTGCCATTCATTAATTCAATACTCTTCAGGGTACGATTCAATATTCTCAGTTTCATCCTCTAGTCTGTAGAAAATACCATTTGAATTGGTTTCGATATATTCGATTTTCTTTTTGCATAACTGCAATATTGGATTTCATCCCTTCTTCGTACTCTGTTACCCTTCTTTAACTCAATAGCCTCCAGTCCACTGCCAATTCAATTGACCTAAAATATTCAAGCTTCTACGTCGAAATCGGCTGCAGAGGTTCTAAGTAGGGTTGTTTGTAGTTTAGTTGAAATGCCTCGGGTTTTGTAGTGTTTCATGAAATCGTTATGTTGGTTTATATTATCTTAATTGATTCTAGTTTCTTATCCCAACTTGACCAGACTCTTGTTTTTTTTTGTCTTAATTCTATAACTTGCCTGAATAAACATGCCTCGAGGTTGGGTTCGCATCAAAATATTCTTACATGAAAAAGTTCAAGTCGTAATAATCTAGGGAGATTTTTGTCCTAGGGTTTTATCTCAGCTGGCTAGGTTTTCTCAATAATTATTCTTCTGCCCGTTCAGTAATGACATAAATATTCTTTCAATAGTACAGTATGATGTGAACCACAACAATATTACTGCCCAATTAGCCAAATGCAATAGTTCATCCAACAGTATTTGTAATTCAGCCAATCAACAATGAGTTCCAGGTTCAACAGAAAGTAACCAATGAATAGCTATGCATCTATATACCAATGACCTGATCTGCCTGTGCACAGCTAGTATTCTTTGATGAATTCTGACCAGACAACTAAATAGAATACCCTCAATCCAAATTCAACAGATTGTAGCCAATGAGAACTTATGTCCTATCTAACAATGACCTGGGCTGTGTGTACAACTCGCAGACAAGAATAGCTAGTAATCCCTTGCAAATTCTGGACAGAAGAATTGATAAATATCCTCAGGCTGAGTTTGCTACAGGAATATCAACCAAGGGTCACTTCTCAGATTGCTAACCGATTCTGACCAGGATCTGCTAACTCCGCCTTCTAGTTGCCTCAGGAAACTTCTTCTAAATCTGTCTCATAGCCTGCTATTATCCCCAAGAGATTCGGTTGCCAGATCTCAAGTCAAACCACCCGAAACAGCCTCTGCTACTTCAGAAAATGGCACTGTTCTGTCCCAGGAGGATTCACACAATAATCAGCGAATTTCAACTCGTCTTCCTCAGATAAATCTCGGTTTCATCAGGAGCCCAATTCGCTGGCTTCAGGAGGTCTTGGTTGTTGAAGAAAGAGTAACTAGGTTCGGTCTTCATAATGACATGATCTTTGTAAATGATGTAATAAAAGAGAATAAATTATTTTTGTATGCCTTGCTACATGGGTTTCATGAGCAAGAAGTGTCATTAGGTCAAAGACTTCTTCTTGATGTCTTGAGGATTTATTAATATGTCAAAGAGTCATGTCATGTATAAAGAAGCTCTTCATGAGCCTATGTGTAATGTACTCTAGTCTACAAAATGTGTAGAAGCCCTCCAAAGACCAAGCACAATCCTCCAGCTACAAGCACAAAGAAGTCTGCAAACAAAATGAGAAGGAAATCATCATGTCGGCCTCAATAATTAAATTAATTAGATAAATGGCAGTCACGTCGGCTCAATAAATAGACGTGTCGTTTCACACCTTCAGGTCGGCTTGCATATATGAACATAACCACTATAAATACCCATCTAGGGTCTGTGCAAATCACAAGTACAGAACTCGCATTTTTCTATCTGAAATTTCATATTGATATAGGAGCAGATCCGCATTACAGGAAGGCAATTGTTTAAGGGTTTGACTGCACCTCGGATGGGTATAAGGTGCAGGCAGACCAGATCTCGGAGGGGTAGAAGGAGCAGAAAGGACAGATCTTGGATGGGCATAGTAGAGGAGCAGAACTCGGATTGTTCTCTGAGATTTCGGATGTGTTAAAGGAGGACACAGTCTTGGTATGAGTTCTGCGCTAGAAACAATCTCGGCATACCTGTAAATGGAGGGTTACAGTCTCGGCATAAATAGGATGATAAGGATCTAGGTGTAGGAAGAAGATACTCTGTCTCAGCATCATGAAGACCTCGGTGCAAGAAGAAAAACGCAGTCACAGATCTCGGCATAGCAGTGACAACATGGACTTCGGTGATCCCACACTCTGTCCCAGCATTCATCTTGGACACAGTCACGATCTTGGTATATTTGTGATGAGGAGATCTCACAGTGACACACTTTGTCTCCACATTCTTCCAGATATGACACATCCAATTATGATCTCGGTATAATCATGATCTTGGTGGAGACAGTTACAAAGTAAAGATCTCAGTAAAGGTGTGGCAATGGTACAACAACAATTACCTTGTTGTTATGTAGATCTCAATGAAGACAAGAAACCTCATTGACATGACGAAGCAGCAGCAATGAAGATCTAAGTGATGCAATAATGATGATCTCAGTATTGCAGCAGTAATGATAATGATCTCAGCAGTAACAGAGAAAAAGATTGGTGTCTTGGTCTTGGAGTGGCCTAGGAGGTCAAGGGTCATGGTCTTGGTATTTGTCAATTGGAATCTCTATAAGAACTTAAGAAGAATTTTGTGCGGGTTTTTCTCTCTAAGAGGGAGAGGTTTTGGCCCTGGCAGAAAGCCAAATATCTTGTGTTCTTGTCTCTTTGTTGTTGGTAGCAGTTTGATGAAGTGAAAACACATACAGTAATAATGACAAGAAGATCAAGCTAAGAAAAAAATTGTAAAAACACTTCACAAATTGTTATCATGAAAAGAAGAATCTCGCTAATTCTGAATGCCCTAGATTCTTCAACATTGGCTGCCTTAGTGGATTTCATTTTCTGGCCTGAGGTTTGTTCTACTAGCCTCAGAGGAATTGCAGCCTGCTTCAGAAGGATTTTATTAGCTACAAAGAACTTCAATCTTGGGTTTGCCACAGATTCTTTCCACAAAAAAACCTTGCTTCTCCTTCATATAGATAAATCCCTGTTGCCAGAGCCAAATCAAAGTGACTAGGTAAGGTGGGATCACCTCCACCGAAACTAGTCCAAGGACAAAATGGGGTCTTAAACCCTCAGAACCTCAGGCTCAAACAAACAGAGACAAATAATCCAATCTAATGATGATCCAAATGAATCTAACCCCTCTTGTATTTATAGATTTCCTTGAGGGGATTTTAGTTGAGTGAGGTTCACACCAAACCCCAACTTTAGGCTTTTTTTGCCCCAGCTGCCCCAAAACTTGCCTGCCGCTGCCCAAACATTTGGTATTTGGGGTTTTCCCCTTTATTGAGGACTATAGCTTACGGGGATCGATAGTCTACTTTGCCCCCTGTGCCAATTAATCCTTTGGGGACATTACAAAATTGATGTCAAAACTGTGTATAGTAGTAATTCGGCAAAGGTCCAAAAATAAAATCAGGAGAAATATTGGAAAAAATTCTCCCTGCAATTAAAAAAACAGCAAGCCCACCTAGCAATAAATTATTGAAGAAAAATCAAGGAAAAATAAAAAATGGAGAAAATAACTTCCAGCAATAAAAATAAATTAGCAAACTCACGTAGTAGTAAATATCATTTTTTTGAATCACCAATTTATCTACATATCTCCGACTAATTCTGGTATACCGATTTAGATGATACATGGTGACTGTTGGCCGTACTGCATGCATCATTTTGAAGAAAATATGAAGGAAATAAGTGATATTTGCAAAATGTGCATTTGTATTACATTTTCCTGGACTTTCCTATTTATTGTTAAAATTATTTTGTATATTTCTAGAGTGCTCATTATAAGATTTGCTCTGATTCCGCAAGGCATTTCTTATGAGTTGTCCCTTTTGATAATTTTTACAGTCAATTCCTTGCAATTATAACAGTGTTATCATTCTAATGTTGTTTCTGTGGTCTGTGATGCCATTTTAGGAAAATTGTCTCTGAATAATTTCTGAGTAAGAAATCATAGCACTATATGTTTAAATTATTGAAATTTCTTCCCAATCATCAGTGTTTTTCCCCAGAGAGATTACAGCCTATTTGTTTGTTTGTTTGTTTGTTTTTTTTTTTTAATCGGTTTTTAGTTTTTCTTTTTTTGATAAAATGCATCCTGAATCCTTTATTTGTTAATATAAAGTTTTAGTGTACATTTGGCATTTTACACAAAATAAGCAGGCTACAAATGCAGCCACCAGAAGCACTACTAGCTAAGGCCAAACTCGAGCTGGTTACAAACAAAAGAGATCCTCTAGACCAAAAGCCCCCCTGGGCATACGATAGCAACAACAGAAGTCCATAAAATGACATAGTAAAAAGCATTAACAAATGGCTGATGGCCCAGAAGAAACATAAGTCAAATATCATCAAAAGGTATTCAGGGGAAGTCTAGTATCAGGGCCGGAGGGGGGGTGTGGGGGAAAGGGGATGGGATATCATTATGATCTTTTGGGGTTGGCCCCCAACCATTGGCAGCAGTTATAGGAGCAGCTATAGGTTCCCAACCTTCATTGCTGGGTTCTAACGGTCTTTCATTATTGGTTAGTGCAAGTGTGGGAAACTTGTTATTGTGCTAAGTGGGTGGAGGGGGATTGGTTGTGTTGGTGCTCCTTTAACTCCCTAATTGCATGACCAAACTCAATGATGTGGCCTACTGTAAGATACCCTTCCCGGAATATTTTGGAAAACTCATGAAAATTCTGAGTTATAATGTTTGGTTCACTGTGGTGTTTTGACAAACTGTTTGCATGCGAAGTGCTGTAGGTGACTTTCTTTAAAAATTATTCCAAATGAACATGTACATGATCACATATACCCAAATAAAACTTCAAAATAACTTGGACAGTACCAAACTCACATGATAAATAAACTTCAACTCAGCTGATATTTATTTGCATTAAAAAGTAGGGGCATACATACCACTGTTAGTATATGAATGAGACGGAATATACCCCTGAGCAGAGAACATATGGCTGTAGGTGTCTATCTCACTTCAGATTTATAACAATAATACAATGTGATTTCCAGCAGCTAGAAGAACTTAAGTGTGCCACTTCCAGAGTCCAGACATGCAGATACACTCAGAAATGACTATCACAGGTACAACAGTCTTCTATCACAACAAATGATGAAAAATCGTGGCCTCCTTCAGCAAGCATATGATGAAACTAGTGCCACAGGGAACTGATTTTTGTTTAGCGGTGTAAGCTTCAGCGCATCAGTCCACCTTAATAAATAGCTCCAGCAATATATTCCCCAAGTATATCAGCAAATCAATCCCTTTTTGCTACTGGAATATCAGTCCCCTTTCTCACCAAGTTACCAGTCACACGGAAGCTGTGAGTGCAGACCCCTTCCAGCAGTAACTCGACTCCTTTTCTTGGCTCCCTGCCTTCAGAAATGGCTGTGTATAAATACCAGACCACTCAGCCAATAAATGGTGAAACTCGTGGTCACTTCACCAAGCAAACTCAGCGTATTGGGATGGGTAACTCGGCTAGCAGCTAGGAGTTGTTGAGAAATCTACGGCAGAGATATTAGATGATATCCCTTATAATGATATCTGCTTGTGAGGACTTTTTACTTTTCCTAATTAGGTTCTTCGTGAACTTGATTTTTATTATGTGTTCTTCTTCATCAACCAGGGCCAAAACCTCTCCAAGCTTTAGAGGAAAACCCACCGTATTCTTCTTCTTATAGAATCTTCAATTGATGAATTCCAAGACCAAGACCCTTGACCTAATGATCTCTCCAAGACCAAGTCAATTGCTTCTTGAAGATGCTACACTTTCTCCTTCTTCACTAGCCCTTGCTTCAGCAACTTAAGTCTGAAATTCTCCGCATCCTCTGCAATTTTTGGCTACCTGTAGGTGACTGCAATTTTCAACGTGTGAACGAATTAAGGCTACTTCAACCTTCCTTCTCCTTCTCTTGGCTAGGGCTGGCTTCTTTGTGACTTCGGCCTTCCATGTAGCTTTCTTTCTTGACTTGGATCAGCCCTCTTGGGATGACTGTAATGTGGACTTGCAGTAGGTAGGAAATCCCTAGTTTCCTTGCATGTGTGAGCAGAATTACCTCAAAACAGACCTGCAATTTCTTTGTTCTTCCTTTGACCTTGATCTTCTCCTCTTCGCTTGGATGTGAGGCTTCTTTGACATTGTACTCGAACTTCTTGTGTGAGAGATGATCTACCTTGAATGAGGCCAAGTGCCCTATATATAGGCTTCCTCCCCATGCTTGTAGGCCGACTTGAGTTGATCCTAGGCCGACATGTCATCTTGGTGTAGGCTTATTGCTTTATTCGAAGGCTGACTTGCTAGTAGTGCTTGGACTTGGTCTTGGAGGGGCTTTCGACTCTTACAATGACTTAAATAAATATGTAACATGCCCAAGAAGGGTTATTCATACATGACAATGACTCTTTTGACTTTATAGACTCAATGACAAATCCTAGAAGCTCTCAATGGGAGCTTGACCTAAAATAAATTTCTCTTGAGCATGAAACCCATGCCTCAAGAACGATAATAATAAATTTATTTTTCTCTTTTTATTGAATATATAAAATCAACATTACATATGCCATTACGAAGATTGAACCTAGTTACATATTTCAACAAGAGTGAACTTGTCCCTCTTTGAACCCATGAATATTGACCCACACTTTGACCCTCAGGTACAACCAACAGCTACAGGAAACAACTTTGACCTCTATGCAAAGGAAACTCGTGCCACAAGGATGAAATTCAGTTGTCGTTTCCGAGATAACTTAGCCAGGAATTCCCAAGAAACTCAGCCTCTTGTAGCTTGGAGTATGGCCACTTTAATAGTAGGAACTCAGACCCCTTTTCTCCTCAACAACTTGGCTCAAATTTGGCTTGGTAGCTCCTCTGAAATAAGATTTACAAAATACACAAAATCAGAAGATAAAATCAACTAATAGAACCTTTACCTGCATTAACTACCACAAATTTTCTTCTCCCATTAAGCACAATCGCGAAATCCTAGTGATTTCGCTCTCCAATTAGCTAGGGTGTATGGTCTCAACATCGAAACTAGCAATCTGCACGTAGGATTTCCAAAACCTTAGACTCTCCTCCAAGAGCTCTTCAAAATTTCTTCCCCCTCATTTCCCTTTTCTATAACTCACTTGACTCTTTTTGCCACCCTTTTTACCGTTTCCCTCCAATTAAATAATAAAAACACTTTGCCTTTCTTTTTTAATAAAGTGACTTTTATTAACTATTTAAATACACTTTTAACACCAGAAAATGCTTAATTCGCCTGCATGGTCACACTGGTCACCCACCCCCCCTTTTCATCATCCTACCCTGTAGATCTCTTCACCCTGTTTTCAACGAGCTATTACACTAAGGTGTTTCTCCAAGTAATCAGCCCGAAACAACACCTTAAGCATAATTAATTAAAATATGCCCATTAATAACTTTGTTTTACAGAAATTGTTGAAATGCAAGAAACCAAGAGCGAGCCGTGCATAACTGATCCTAAAGATGCAATATGGTAAGTGATCCCAGTCATACCCATAAAACTCCTCTAAAACTCTCTGGGCCCACCAATGGAGTAATCCCGCTCCTATGACTGGGCTTACACCAACTTTGGAAATCCCTCCTAACCATATCACAAGGTAATCCAAAATTTGGGGTCATTACACCTACCCTTAGATCTTTGCAATTGTAAAGATTAATCTAAGTGTGCTTGAAAATCATCGGGAGGCTTCTTTCTTATGGTATAGGGGGTGCCTCTTTAGATTCCTAGAAATCAAGGCCTTGCCTTAGATGGTCCACCTTTTGCACCTGAATACCAATTTCCAAGTATAAATTGCCAAACTAGTGAACTGTGATACCAAGTGAAGCTTGTAGTAGTCTAGGCATTATGAAATAAACATGATTTATTTTTTTCCAAATGAAAGAGGCTATTTCCACTCTTATCAACTACCATGGAGCTTGAAAGTCATGAGCACATGGAAGTTTATCCTCAAACAAAATGCTTTTCAATGACTAGACATGGGAAGGAACAACCCTATCTAAGAGAGAAAAAGAGCCAAATAGATGTGCAAATTTGTGCAACTTGGACTCTTCAAATGTTCTGCTGCCCCATAAGTTGATTTCTAATGGTTTGTTTTCTAACTTGACTGCTTGATCAGTTAAAATTGCCATTGTCACACATTTATACAAAAGAAGAATTGAATGATTAACAGACATGGCCCCTCAAGGTCACTGTTGTGCACATTAATTGAAGATGATCATTGTCGTGTTCCTTTAGGTCGTTCAAGGTGCAAGTGGACTTGTTTAAACTTTCACCAATTTGGGTTAGGTATGTGTTGACAAGGCGAGTTTTCGCTATGCCAACAAGGGGAACTACCCCGATTGCAGACCCCAATTAGATCTACTTTCGTTTGGAATGGCTAGTTCCGATGGGTTTTAAAGGACCTCGTAAACTGTTATATGTGTTGAAAGATTGCTTCTTGGAGGAAGACTTCAATTAAATCAACAAAGAGAAACAACTAACCTAAAGTATCAAATCCTATCTACACTAATTTTAACTGCTTATGCTAATCCTAACTATTATAATCTATTCTGCAGGAGCATAACAAAAGAGATTAAACATCATATATAGATTCCAATTCCAAATGAATCAATCACTGGTTCATAGATGAACAAGGCTATATTAAATCTTAATTGCAATCTAATTACTTATACAGGAATACCATTCCTTTCCATACAAATAAAACTTGCAACTGATGTTTAACAAGGGCTCGAATCAGCGATCGCTCATGAATTAACCATGGTAACAAATCATATTTGAATAACTAAGACTAGTCACGAACTGTCTGTTATCATTATGCACAAAACAAATCACATTTATATTTATGCCATCAACAACATCCTAATTCTAAACACATGAAAGGAGAGGTAAATGATTCTGAAAAAGGCTCTTTCTCAACCAAACAGTCTTCTTTATTCACAATAAATCAAAGCTGTTCCCAAAAAAAAAAAAAACCCTCCTCTCATCTCCTGAGGTAATATTTATGCTGAAGGAGATGACCCTCGGTCTCCTTTTAACTTTTTACCTCCCTTATTTTTTCAGTATACAAATCAAAATACCCAGACATAGAACAACTTGTGTAACCGCTGACACGTAGAAGGCATATCTACCGGAGCGCTTCATTTCCTGTGGAAATGAATGGATGTTGATTAGAAGATGATGACTGTGTGTCATCTCTTCATGATGAAACTTGGGACAATTTCACTTTCGGAATACACAGGCAACGCGTGGAAACCCGATTGAGAATGCCTAAGGCCGAATCTTTAAATGGAACACATCCACATATATGAACTCTCCTGATCGCTCATGCATCTTTCACTCCTCGCCTGCAGAGATAATTAACATTAGTTTTATGATTATGCAACATGACAATATGATCACAAACAAACTTTGCATTTAGCCACAGTTTCTATTTAATCTTGCAACACATAGCAACTATAATTATCAAACCACCGAGACTGCTGTGACGTGTATTGCCTTTGCCCATAATATTCATTTTTACGCAAGGATTTCTTAATCAATGCTTCAAAAGCAGACCATTCACTTTACGGGATTTCCCCTTGAAAACTCGGACCATAGCCTTTTATCGCAATACCCAGGAAAAGACAGGAGAATCCGCCGCCGAGCCATAAGGTCGGACTTCAAATAATATATACCTGGGCGTATAATTATCGCCAGGTCCATCATATTGCATCACAATGCTTCAATGGTGAGCGAATGGACCTTGGGTTTCATCGAAGCCCGATTGTGATATGTGATGGGCTATGGACCTGAAATATATATATGCTGCGCTTAATAGTCCCGACGGGTTTGCCCTATGGGCTTTTCCTTTTAAATACCAGACCACAACACTTTATCGAAAACATGGGAATACACGGGAAAACCCACATCCGACCATAAGGCCGGACTAGAAATACTATATACTCGAATTCATAGTTATCAGCGGGTTCGATATATCACAACACCTTATATATAACCCTTGGGTTCCGCCGATTGCGATATGCGATTGGGGAAGCAGACTCGATAATGTATGTATTATACTTGATACTCCTGTCGAGTCCGCTGTATCACATCAGCCTTATGGCTCAGCTTTGACTCTCGTCGATTGCGATATGCGAAAGGCTCCGGACCCGAAAATATATATATTATGGTTAATAATGCCGTCGGGTCCAGTGTATCATGGTACGCGTTATGTGTCAATGTTGATTGCGATAAGTGAAAAAGGGTATGTTATGCATGTATTGCGAAACATTTCCATTATAAAGAGTTATAATAGGAATAAAGGTGCGATAGAAAGTTTTGTGGGTTGAATCCAAATGCAACCATAATAAAGAGTGGGGGTTGGTTATATGCGTGAACATAGAGCACCGTGAAGGTTTACGGGGATTGAAAAGTCCCGATGAAGGAAATGAATGAAGGGTTGGGCTGGGTCATGAATGAACCATGCAGTAGAGATCTATTAAAGGGGGTCTTGACCATTAAGAATTGAAGCTTTGACTCGGCGCAAAGTTAAAAAACAGATCATTCGGAGAAGTATAAGATCAAACTTTCTAGGGGCCCATTCAAATTTGCTGCCAGAGCAAGTTTTAATAGGGTGGTGGTTGTGGCCACAACAGTATGTCAACCCTCTAGGCTATGTATCATATGTTGCTAGTGTGGACTGTTGAGTCGTTATTGAAGTGGTGTGTTGACACATATGCTGACTTGTAGGTTTAGTTCTTGTCATGTGGATTAAGCATTGAGGCTATAATATTGGCAAGTTTAGGAGTAGGTAGCAATCACAAAAGTAGGGAGTGTAACGTGAGACATATATTGGTCATGCTAAGGTAGTGTGATGAGGCTTGGTGAAATTTTGGTGCATTATCGTTTAGGCACATTAAAGGTCGAGAAATGTATTAGAATAATGCTATTTAGTGTTTAATGCTCATTCTTATTAGCTATTTCTATTTTTATCTTTTTAGTAGTTTCTTAGAAGAAACTGGTTGTTTCTATTTTCTAATAGAAACTTGATGTTTCTATTTCTGTTAATATCTCTGTATTACTTATTGAGCTTCATTTTGCTCATGAAAATCAATTCAATTCATTCATTGATTATGGTATCAGAGCTTAGGTATTTTTCGAAATAATTTTTTATTATCTGAATTTTTTTGCTTCATTTCGAAATAGCTCTCTAGGAATTTTTTCTGGGTGTCATAATTTCTAGGCTGCAAGAGTTTTTTTGATTAGCGCAGTAATCGAAGGATTTTTCCGCTCCTATCTCCAGTACCTGAAGGATAAGTCATGGAGATCGAACCTGGGAGTTTCATTATTTACTGTATAGGCGGATTTCTCACTCACATAAATACTCATACGCATCATCAATCATCCGTCACATCCATTACATGCTGGCCAACCGCGACACTCTTTGTAGCAGTGTTTGGGAAAACATAGAGCAACTTGACAGCCCACGCATTTCCAGAATCCAGTCTCAGGATTCGCATGTACAGGCAAATGCTTTTCAGTAACATTACCCTCCACATGACGCTTTTGCTCTGGCATTGATTGACTTTCACCTGTTACATCATCTTTGAGATATGTTGCTTGAGTTGCATCGAGAGTGATAGTCGTCGCAAATATCACTGAACGCGTTTTGAATTTAGTCAGCTTCAAAGGCGAAACGCCTGCGGGGAAACACTGTACAAGAGGCGGAGAGCTGCAATTTCCACGCGCATAGAACCCTCAGTTTGCCATTATCATCTAAAATTCTTCTTTTCAGTAGCGGGAGGAAAGAATTGGTCATTCCGTGTGACTAGACGCTGGAGGGTATAGGAGAGCACGAAGAGGATTCGAGGTAGCTGCGACTTAGACGGGCATTCATATCCCTTCTCATATCCTTGACCTCGAGTCACCTGTCCTCCGTGGCCGCGCACTCTCAGTGAATCACCGTCTTTCGAATCGCTGGAACCAGTGAACACGGAGGCACGCTCAATACTTCTACCTTTACGCAGGTATTTGAAACGCCAGAACGCCATTCGATTCTGTTCTCCCATCGATCCCTGGACACGCCCGACACTGTCCGTGACAGTTAGCTTAGGTTGCACTGAGATTTGAACTCGAGTTACTAGTTTCAGAATCCAATATCCAGTCAGCATTTTTTTTTTACGTAACAGTCAACGGTCGATTTGGCATTTTCTGGTCCCGGTATTAAAGCAGTGTTGAACGTGTTCCGGTGTTTAAGCGAGAATTTTGTTCCATGGGAAGCTTGTGAGTTTTTACCAAGGTATTCTATTTTTTTCCGATTTTTTTTTTGTTACTTTACCGATTCCAGATTTGTTGTGGGTTTTGTGATATCTCAACTGGGTAGCCGTTAGAATTTTCTGGGTGCATCGTTTTTCGTGCCTCGATTTTCAAGTCAGCAGATTTAAAATTTGTTTCTAGTACCTATCAGATTTTGTCCGGTTCAGTGGACATCTACATTGAAATCCATGCTAGACTCCCTTGTTGTTTTCTGAGTCTTGGGAAACGTGCAGATGGCCTCACTAACAAATCTGATGTTGGAAGGCGGTCAACGCTTTAATGGCACCAATTATAACATCTGGAAACAAAGAATGTTGACCATTTTTGAATATAGGCGTCTTGACCAGCTTGTTTTGGGCAAAGAGCTCAGACCTGGTACAACTGGTACTGATCAAGATAAGTTTGATGATCGAAATCGAGAGGCGGTTATGCTTCTCAAACTCTCTATGACTGATGATCAGTTACCACAGATTCCTTCTGGCAAGACAGCGGCCGACATCTGGCAACATTTGAAGGAATTGCACGAGACATCCGACGAGCAGAGCTTTCTTTCTCAAGAATCAACTATTCTCCATCATGATGAACGAACATATGTCTTTATAGGAACATCTTAATAGGATTAAAGACATTCGAGATCAGCTCGAAGCCATTGGTCGGACCATGGAGGAAGAAGATATGGTAGTCATCACTCTGAAAAGTCTACCAAAATCTTATGAGCACTTCATAGAAACACTCAACATTACCTCCACTAATGTTGATCTGAAGTTTCCGGAGTTATGCACCAAAGTCATGCAGCAGGATCGTTGGAAACAACAGTTTGGTAGTGGTGCTTCATCAACCTCTTCAGAAAATGCTTTTGCTGCCAAATATCAGTTCTCTCAGTCCTTTCAGCAGAAAGGTTCTTCTTAGTTTTTTGATCCTGCTAGGAAGAGAAATGTGCAGTGTAATTACTGTCACAAATTCGGCCACATGAAGAAAGATTGCCGACAGAGGATTGCTTCTGATTAGAAGAAACAGGGAGGGCCCCATCAGACAGCGAATGTTGCAGAACATTCCGAGCAGACAGAATCTGCCTTTTATGCCTTTATGGCTAAAAGGTCCTTAGATCATGTCCCGTCTTCGGCCTGATACATTCTCTGGTGCATCATGCCATTTCTCTCACAGGCGTGACTGGTTTATTGACTTCTCACCTTTCAGTGATTCAATGATATTCGGCGGAGGTGAAGAGTACACAGTGGTTGGCAAAGGTACAGTTCAGATCTAGTCTGGTGGGCGCACACTCATCTTCCTGAATGTGTACTATGTTCCTGGTATGGAAATTAATCTGCTGTCTGTCAGCCAGATTACGAGGAACTCGCCTTAGCTTGATGTAATGTTCAGTGCGCACAAGTGCTCCATTATCAACAGGGACACTAGTATTACGGTTGCTGTTGGCCTAGAAGATCATGGTCTATACAAGCTTCTTGACACTGGAGATTCTCCAGAAGTAGCTCTAGCAGCTCGTGTTTCTCCCATCAACACTATGGCATCAGTGATATGGGCATCTAAACATGCAGTATCTCTCTTAGCTCTCTCGGGAGGGACTTGTGTCAGGGTTACCTGATATTCAGATTCAGCAGTTGGGAGTATGTGGCGCCTGTCAAGCTGGCAAGCAATATCAGTCTTCATTCAAGGATGGAGAATCTTGGCGCGCAT
This sequence comes from Pinus taeda, assembly GCA_000404065.3. Classification (NCBI taxonomy): domain Eukaryota; kingdom Viridiplantae; phylum Streptophyta; class Pinopsida; order Pinales; family Pinaceae; genus Pinus; species Pinus taeda. The sequence goes on from APFE031636237.1 coordinate 79,541, forward strand.
CTAAGTTACTCTAGTTAATTCACGCTGATATTTGTGGTCCTATGCATACATCTTCTATTACTGGTTGCAAATATTTTTTGCTTATTGTAGATGATTTCAGTCGAAAGATGTGGGTGTATTTTCAAAAATATAAATCTGATGTATTTAGTATCTTTCAGAAGTTTAAATCCTTAGTTGAAAAAGAGTCTGGCTGTAATATCATAACTCTTAGGACAAATAACGGGGGGGAATTTTGTTCTTCTGCTTTCTCCGACTTCTGTGATACTCATGGCATCAAACGGCAATTAACTACACCTTACACCCCTCAGCAGAACGGTGTTGTCGAACGCCGCAACCGTACGGTTGTTGAAATGGCTCATTCCATGTTACAACACAGGAATGTCCCGAACATATTCTGGGCTGAAGCAGTATTTATTGCTGTCTATCTTCTTAACCGATCACCTACTAAGGCTGTTAAGGGGAAGACCCCTGAAGAGGTTTGGTCTAGCCGTAAGGCTAAGATCAATCATCTCAAAGTATTTGGCTCAGTTGCATATGTTTGGATTCCAACTGCTAAGTGCTCTAAGTTGGATTCCAAAAGCCAGAAACTCATGATGACAGGGTACAATGATCGTTACAAGGCCTATAGGTTGATCCATGTAGCCACCGTCGTCTTCGCTTCAGTCGTGATGTAGTATTTGATGAAGACAGAGGATTCTTTCAGTCCCCTCCTTCTGAGCAGTGTTCTGAGGATCAGCCTGATAGTGTTCTTCTTCCGGTAGGTCCACCTGATGGGAGGGATGATACAACATCAGTATTTGATAATGCACTACTTGAGCTCCCTCCGGAAAATAACCCTCCTCTTGCCTCTCCTATTGTTTCTGAGCTTTCTCCATCTCCTCCTGATATTGGTTCCTCTACTCTTCGGCCTAAATGGTGGGCTGAAACCATTGGTGATCTCCAAGATAATGAGCTTCTTGAAAGTAGAACTTCTAGCCATAAGAGCAAACAACAGTCTACAGTAAATTTTGCTCTTATGGCTAACCTGCACAGTATTTTGAGCCTCAAACCTATTCAGAGGCTAAGGGTACACCTGAGTGGGAACAGGCTATGGACGCTGAATGCCAGAGTCTTCAGAAGAATCACACTTGGACCCTTTCTGATCTTCCTGCAAGGAAAAAGCCCATTAGCTGCAAATGGGTGTATAAAGTGAAATACAAAGCAGACGGAACCCTAGACAAGTATAAAGCTCGCCTTGTTGCTTGAGGGTTCTCACAGAAGGAAGGCATTGACTATGAGGAGACCTTTGCTCCTACAGCCAAGATGAGTACCATACGGCTTGTCCTTGCCTTAGCAGCTCAGTTCAATTGGAAAGTCCATCAAATGGATGTAAAGAGTGCTTTTCTGAATGGTGACTTACAGGAAGAAGTCTACATGACGCAGCCTCCAGGATTTAAGGTTGCCGGTCAAGAACAGAAAGTCTGTAGATTAATCAAAGCACTCTATGGTCTGAAACAAGTTCCTCGGGCTTGGTACATGAAAATTGATCAGTACCTCACAGATCATGGTTTTCAGCAGAGTCCATCTGATGCAAACCTGTATATCAAGCATACTGGTGATGATATTTTGTTTGTAGTTGTCTATGTGGATGACCTTATCATTACTGGCAGTTCAACACATTTGATCCATGGGATCAAACAGGATTTGTGCAGCACCTTTGATATGACAGATTTAGGACTGCTTCATTACTGTTTGGGGGATGAAGTCTGGCAGACTAAGGACAACATCTTTCTCTCTTAGTCCAAGTATGCCATAAATCTTGTGGATAGATTCAAAATGCAGGATTGCAAAACTGCCACGACTCCTATGGAACCAGGGCTCAAACTTCCAGCTCAGTCATCCTCACCCCTTGTGGATGAAACTTTATTCAGGTAATTAGTGGGCAACCTCATCTACCTTACTACCACTAGACCTGACATCAATTTTGCAGTGAGCTACATTTCCCGCTTCATGTTAGCTCCTAAGGCTGATCATTGGATAGCAGCGAAGCGTGTGCTGCGCTATGTGCGTGGCACTCTTGATTATGGACTTCTGTACACCCGAAGTTCCGATCCTATACTTAGTGGTTACACAGATTCTAACTGGGCCGGTTTGGTTGATGACCGTAAATCTACAGCTGGGTATGTGTTTAATCTAGGATCCGGTGCTGTCACCTGGACTTGTAAGAAGCAATAGGCAGTGGCTCTGTCTTCAACAGAAGCAGAGTATCGGGGAGCAGTTAAGGCATCTTGTGAGGTAGTTTGGCTTTGGCGTATGCTTGCGGATATGCATGTTTTCCAGATAGGTCCTACTCCCTTGTTTTGTAATATTCAGGGAGTGCTCAAACTTGCCAAGAATCCAGTCTTTCATGAACGAACAAAGCATGTAGAAACCCATTGTCACTACATTTGCCAACTTGTTGAAGACATATCCGTTCAGTTGCGATATGTTCCCACAACAGAGCAGCCCGCCGACATCTTCACTAAGCCTCTTGGTCCTGATAAGTTTGTAAAATTCAGAGGGTCTATCGGTGTTGTAAATAGATTGAGCATTAAGGGAGGGTACTAGAATAATGCTATTTAGTGTTTAATGCTCATTCTTATTAGTTGTTTCTATTTTTATCTTTTTAGCAATTTCTTAGAAGAACCTGGTTGTTTCTATTTTCTAATAGAAACTTGATGTTTCTATTTCTGTAAATATCTCTGTATTACATATTCAGCTTCATTTTGCTTGTGAAAATCAATTCAATTCATTCATTGATTAAAATGCCCGACACAAACTAAAAGCATCCTAATGGGGATTCCATATCATTTCAATACATACATTTTTCTTGTGGGGTCTTCATGTGCCCATAACTAGACCTTAGAAAAATATGCAATTACACACACCATAACTTTCTTTCAACAATGACCTTTTCACATTGCAACAATCTTTGCCAGACATCATGAGTTTAAAACTCATTCTTTGTAGGATTTAGAACTTTTTTGCTTCACAACTTTGCCTTGCAATTTTCTTTGCTTCTCTACTTCTTCACAAGTTGAAGATTTTTTTGTAGGTCTTTGCAATCTTATGAACTTTGATTTGCAAATTGCACAAGATCAGATCTCCTCTATTTTAAGTTGAAGGTCCTCATCAACTTTTCTTGAGGGAATTTCTTTCTTAGACTTGTTGTTCAATGTACCATGTAGTTGAATAGGGTTGTTCTTGTCTTCGTTACTCCCTATTCCATGAGTTTTTTTGTATATGTTCCTTGTTTTTTGATCCGGATTGGATCATTATATTATTTGTCATCTAGCTTGATGCTTCTAGAGTGGAAAAATTCGAGGAATAAGCTATTAGGACCATTTTTACCAGCAAGTCCCTGTTTCATGAATTGGGGTCTGAAACCTTGAACCTTCTAGAAATAGTTTGAGGCATCAAACACCATTTTTTGTGGGAAACACTTTGCGACTTAAGCATTGTACTGCATAGCGTTGTTCTACATGCATATACCTTTCCAATGGTGCAAGAATCACTACAATTGGAGTTTGTATGTGAAAATTATGCCACTTGGAAGTTGACCTTGTTATTTTAACCACCGTGATTCGAGAAGATGCCACATTATCCCCCATTATTCATGGAAAAGGGATAGCCACGTGATCATGATGAAGCAAGCTCTAGAAGAGTCAATATTGTAACTCTAGTTCAGGGTTGAAGGAGTCAAACTTAACGGCTAGTAGGCCATTGAGCTGTGTTATAACCAAGCCACCAGGAGGAAAAGGATTCCATTCTATTCAAGTGCATTTTGTTCCATAGATGAGTTGAGTTGTTGAGAGTGGATAGAGAGAGAGCGAACAAAGAGGGTTTGTGCATTGTAGTTTCCCACGGGCCACATGTCCATCCATTTCCATTTAGAGAAAGAGAGAGCAGAGCAACCTCACCTTCTAACGCGGTTTTCTCCTGTAATGGTTTCCCAGATTATATCTTGCATTCATTGTGGTTTGTGAGTTTTATTTCATTGTTCTCTATTTTCCTTATTTTATCTATTGCATGCTTAAGCATAACATAGTAATTAATGAATCAAAAAATATAAAGAGAAATTAAACTTCATAGCGTAGGTTTTGCATTTTCAAATATATTTTTATAGATTTGTTGTGACGAATTGTCCCATGGAATATCCAAGGCCGTTTACGGATTATATTGGTATCAGAGCAGGTTGCTTTGGGTATACTGTGGGGAGTTGTAGGGGATCCAAATTGGTTAAGCTAAAAGTCATAAAACCCCAACATGGTTGATGAGGCTATTAATAACCCTCAAGATCTTGCAGAGGAGAGGTTTTCACGGTGGAAGCACAAGTCACATATATAAATTGTAATGTGAGTCTCTTCATGGCGGCCTTGACCAATGAGCTTGTGCTATTCAAAGAAGACAATGGTTCTAATGCAGAGATTAGATTAGAGGGTAGATCGAGGGACTGGGAAGAACCAAAGAGGGAGTCTAAGAAAGAACTCAAAAAGGAACAACCCATTTCGAGTGCCGTGAACCATTCATAGTTTCTTTTCAAGATGGAAATGAAGGTTGACATCAAACCATATTAAGGTGAGATTGACGCTTTGAAGTTAAATAATTGGTTGCAGGAGATAAAGGTTTATTTTAGTGTTCACCACATAGAGGAAGATGGCAAAATTTCATTTTCACGTTTGAAATTAGAGGGCTATGCTTTGACCTGGTGGGAAAGCCACACTTAAACCCTAGGATTTGAGGGAGATTCTCTAGGGACTAGGTGGGAAGATTTCAAAACTCTCATAAAGTCATAGTTCTACCTTATCGAGTATGTAGAGGATTGGTGGATCTAGTGGCATTACTTTAGGCAGAGGCAGGGGCAGAATGTACAGGAGTACACCACAAAATTTAGGAAGATGGAAATAATGTTGGGTATCTCCCGTAAGAACCTAAACATACTCCTTAAGTATTTGGAGGGTCTACACAACCATTTGTGGAAGCAAGTGATGTTGTTCAAACCCAAAATGGCGGATGAGGCTTATGTATAGGCACAATATGTGGAGAACATAGACCGGAAAAAGGGGCATTCAAGTGGGTCAAAGCAGAAGGAGAGCCAAGAAGCTTCTAAGTAGGGGAAGAAGTGGAAATGGGGAAAGACAGAAAGGACAACAACCATAACACACAAGTGCAAAGTTCTTAGCAAACATTGCAACCACTGTAACATTGATGGTCATACAAAGGGGAAGTGCTGGAAGTTGCATATATAGCTCAACCCAAAGAATCGAAAGAAGATGCTAAGAAGAAAAATCTCATGGCCACAGATTTGAGTAATCAAGTGGAAAACAACTTGGATGTGGATGAGAAGATTGTATATACATTAGTGCAGAAATGGTTGAATCTAAGTAGCCTTTAGCAACAAGAAGACAAGGAAATGACTAGACTCTTCCATATAGAGATAAAAGTCAGGACGACAAAAATTGATGCTCTATTCAACTCGGGATCACAGGTGAATCTCATAGCAACAAATCTGGTCACAAAATTAGGACCGTAGACTCATGACCATCCTAGTCCATATCCATTGGAATGGGTTAACAAGGAGGCAAAGATAAAGGTAAACATGCAGTGTTGAATCAAATTTGCTATTAGTGTTGAGTTTATTGATGAAGTAGAGTTGGATGTAGTTCCACTTGATGTATGTGGAGTTGTATTTGGGAGCCCTTATATGTACATGTGGGATATGATCTTCATGTGGAGAGCCAACCAATATCGCCTGATGTAGGACAAAAAGTAATGTTGCACTAATCGTTATCGGGATTAATTCGGTGCGGGGAAAAAATCAGAAAAAAACGTAAAAATCGGGAAAAAATTAGTAAAAATCGGGAAAAAATCGTAACATACAAAAATATTCATTTTTTTCAAATTTTTAATATCTGAAGCATCTACAACATAAAATAAATACATTGACACATAAATTTCATAAAAGAACTAATATATAAGATGTTTAATTATCATTTCTAGTGCCACATCACACATAACAGTGAATCATGTCTTGAATAGTAAGTCCTGACTCATGACTACCAACTCAGCCTCAAAATATCAACAAAAAATATAATAATCTATCTCATATCATGAGTCATATTGTCATATACAATGAAATGAACCAAATAACTAAAGTCTAATACTACTGATTTCCTTTGCCCCTCTAGATGTAGAGGTCGGTGGAGTTGGCAATAGACTCTGCTGTGCTCTAGAAGCTGAAGAACTAGGAGCTACAGGAGGTAGACCATGTCCTCTATTGGTGACAGCGGTAGCTTGGGTCACCTCCTCCTCATAAATATAATAATAATAATAATTTTTATTTATTTTATTTTTATTTTTATTTTTTTCTGAGCGATTTCTTCCCAAAAAATCACCGAAAAAAATTTGCGATTTAATCGGCCGATAATATCTCCGATTTGAAAAAATCACGATTTTCCGATTTAATCGCGATTAGTGCAACATTGACAAAAAGTCCTTTAACATCAACGCGCACAAGGACAAGTCAAAGATCTCACTAGTAACTGCCAACTAGGCCAAAAAGTTGATCAGTTCTAGAAAGAAGTATGTTTTGTTATTTTTAAGAGAAAAGTATGTTGAAGAGTCCATGAGAGCAAAGAACTCCCTAGAGGGGTTCACTAAGGAACAAAAACAACAACTGGAAGAGGTGCTACGTGCGTACAAAGGTGTGTGTTTCAAGGGCCTGAAGTGGTATTGCCCAAGAGAGAAGTGGAGCATGAGATCCAACTGTTGCTGGACTCTCCATTGCCAAACATTGGGTTGTACAAACAATTTGTTATAGTGATTGACAAGGCGAAGAAGTAGTTGCATCAACTACTGGAATAGGGTGTCATTTGACCAAGTACTTCACCATGTGGGTCATCAATCATTATTAAGACAAAGAAGGATGGGACTTGGCATATGTGTATTGATTACAGGGCATTAAACAAACTTACACTTAAGAACAAGTACCCCCTGCCCAGGTTAGGTGATCTCTTGGTTCAATTATAACAAGCTAAATACTTCACCAAGCTGGACTTGAAGTCAAGAGATCACCATGTTCGGGTCAGAGAAGAAGATTCTTGGAAGACCACCTTTAAAACTAGTCAAGTTTTATATGAGTAGTTAGTCATGCTATTTGGCCTATGAAATGCTCTAGCTACGTTTATGAGGTTAATGAGTGATATAATACACCTTTTCTTAGTTTCATTTGTTATTGTTTATTTGGATGATATATTGGAATATATTGCTACCTGGGAGGAGCACATCCAACATTTGATGTAGGTGCTAGAGATGTTAAAGAAGCACCAATTGTTGGCAAATCTTAAGAAGTGTGAGTTTGCACAACAATTTTTGCTGTATCTAGGATATGTGATAGGTGGGGAAGAGTTGAAGATAGATCTTGCCAAGGTGGAGGCCTTCATGAAGTGGTTGAGGTCAAGAGTTTCGTTGGGGCAACACAGTACTTGAGGAAATTCATAGCCTTGTTTTCGGCAGTAGCATTACCACTTCACACCATAACAATGAGTGGCAAGAGTTTCCAATGAGGAAAGAGTCAACAGAGGGCCTTTGAGGAGTTAAAGAAGAAGATTAGTCAAGTACCAGTTTTGATGGTACCAAACTTGCAGCATCCGCTCAGAATGGAGACAAATGCGAGTGGGTATGCTAAGGGAATAGTCTTGATGCAGGGAGGAAGGCCTGTATGCTACCATTCTGAAATATTTCGTGTGGTGGTTCTTAACTATCCTACCTATGACAAGGAGCTTTATGTCCTAGTGCGAGCTGTGAAGAAGTGGAAACACTATATGATGGGAAAGGACACAATAATCCACACAGGTCACCAACTACTACAATACTTACAGTGCCAGAGTAAGCTACAACAAACTCGACATTACAAGTGAATGTGGCTTTTACAATATTTTCATTTATGTTGAAATTTGGTACCGGAGGACAGGTGGTTCCCTAAGGGTTTGATCTTTGGCCTAGGGAAAAGTGTCCAAAAGATTTTAATTTTTCTCCTAAAGTGACTTTATAATTTTTATAAAGTTAAAATCTAATTTAAAAGTGACTTTAAGTGATAAACTTACTAAAGTCTAATTTTAAAGTGACTTTAATAAAGTTAATGTAAAATTAGAAAGGAAAAAGTCACTTTGGAAATAAATGACTAAGTGGGTCTTTATTAAAGTGGGTGAATTAAAAAATAGAAAGTGAGATTTAAAAGTGCATTTAATCTGAGCCATTGATCTAAATCTATTTCAGCCATTGGATTTAGAGATCACCCAAAAGTCACTTTGGATCACCCAAAAGTCACTTGGAGTTATATTAAAGGAGGAAAAGGAGGAAAAAATCATTCATTCTTTCATGAGCAGATTGGGAGAAGGAGAGCAAGAGAGCAAGGGAGATTTCTGGACAAGAAGGAGAAAGAGGCAGCAGTTTGGCACACATACCAGGCAGCTCTTCAGCAAAATCAGTACAGCAGAAAGACAAGCAGAACAGCAGCAAGAACAAGCAGAAAAAGCTGATTTTTTTGCTGAAAAAATTATTTTGCTGTAATTTTTGCTGAAATTTTCTTGCTGTAAAAAAGACATTTTTCAGAAATAAAGAAGAGCTCTCAAACTGGTTTTCCCCAAGAGTTGTAGGGGGTTTTTCCAGGGTCACGTTGACCAAAAATATCAGTGTTTTAATGTGTTTTAATGGCTGTTTATTAATGCTGATTTTTATTTCTGCAATTTCCAGCATTCTGTAAATTTTCCAGAATTTGTGTTTTCAGCAAAATTTATTTTTTCCAGCTTGTTGAATGTATGGTTATGGGAAAGGGCATTTAACTACATGGGAGAAATAAGGAGAAACTGAAAACCGGGGTGGAAAAACAGAAATTTTAACAAGTAGTTAACGTACCTTCCAATTCTATCATAGTAGGTTGGTAATCAGCTTGTCGCTCTTCCAATGCAGTGTTGATTCAGGGCATGCTCCTTGCGACCTCTCCAATCGTAGATACCTCTTGTATATTAGCAGTAGATTCAGGTTGGGTACGTTAAGGGAAATTCTTATAATAATGAGGTTCTCCATAGCCCCAGCACTGCAATGGGGGTTTCTGTCCTTGACTAAGTTCCGGCTTACTAGATGCTTTCGACAGCTTATTATCTGCTTGCCACCTGGTCTTTCGTTGATTCCTTCCAAGTTGTTTATTTGATAAATTTCTTTGTATATTCTTAGAATTTGTGGGTTTCATTCACCGAAAATGCTGATAATTCTTCTGTCCCTTCTTTTGAGACTAATTTTTTCCAAAATCTCCTTTTTGTTTGACCTATTGATAACACATTCGAGTCTTTCGAATGGTTTCATCCATAGTCTTAGGAATATCAAAATCTATTATTTCCTTCATATATGCAGGTAAACTACTCACAAAACATTGTACCTTAGTTTTCTCCTCTCTGATATATGACACATACCTTAATAAAGATGTAAATTTTGTCACATATCCGACCATTATTAATCGCCCCAATTTTAGATCTTGGAATTATTTGGCTTTTTCATCATAGAATTGCTCCGTCGGGTATTTATTTTTAGATGTTTCTAGAATTCATCCCATTTTACATCCTGATCCTCTATTCCATGCACGATTTTAACCTCCTCCCACCATAAAGTGGCATTACCCTGAAGTTGATAAATGGCTAGTCTGGCCTTAAGGTGACTATCATATTCATAAACTTGGAATTATTTGTTCATATTAATGATCCAAGCTTCTACAACTTCCTCTGTCTCCCCATCGAAAAATGGAGGTTAAATTTTTCTAAATTCTCCTTGCAGTTCCAATTTCGGTTTCTTAGTCTTCTTGTGTTCTGACACATTGCTCGATTCTTCCTCACTGTCCATTCTATTTCTGTCAATTTTTTGGGTATGGCTCCCTTCCGGAGTATTTTCACTTGGATGTTGATGTTCTTCTTCATCCCAAGTTCTATTCTTAGGGCTAGGTCGACAGGTTCGATAATTTTTTTTTTTATCTAAAAGGATCTTAAGAATTCTTTCCTTCTCTTGTATTAACCTTTCATTATCTGTCCTCAAGTGCACCATTTAAGCTTGCAGTTGCTAAACGGTTTCAAGCAACATATTTGTTTGATGGTTTTGTTCTACACCCAACTACACCCACACTTCTGGATTCGTATCAGGATTCGGTATCGAGCATGTTCCTCGGCCTCTAGATCCTCTCCTCATTATGGCCTCTGAATCCTGATCGACAGTTCCTGCACCAAGAGACATTATGATAGCATCACTATTTTGAACTGTATATGGTGCAAGCCTTTTCTAGCAGCCGCAGTGGCACAACCAGACTAGATCACAGAGAAGCAAGATCAAGGGTTTATTGGTGGGTGACCCCTTCCATATAGCATCCCAATGGATGGTGTAAATACTCCCCTGACTCCTCTTCTGGAAACCATTCTATTTAATTTCCAAACGAGGGTTTTATTCAGCTGGCCGAGATCACGATGTAATGAGGCTAGCCTACTCCTCTTGTAGACCTTCTATTTAATTTGTAAATGCGGGTTTCATTCAGCCAGGCGAATTCAAGGTGTATTGAGACCAATCCGCAAGGAGGTAAGGGTTTAATTTAATTTTATTACTATGAATGTGGTGTATAGATTCCATATTGATCCATACCATGGGGATTATACACGTGAACAAATTGCTGACTTTTTTGAGAGGTGCCAAACTTGAAAGACGAGAGACAAGCTTTTATCTCGAGATGTTTTACAGATTAAAGTAAAGAAATCTGGTCAGTGGTGTTGATATACTTGATTTGCGGATATGTCGGTATTATGATCATTCTTACCTCTTTTGGTTTGGGAAAGCTGGGAAAATCTAATGTGCCTTTGTTTGTTTTTGTGGGCAGGCTAAAACTATGCCCTTAGTTGTTGAAGAAAGTGTTAATGGGATTGAATATAAAAGGCTTGGATGTATAGACATTCTATTACATTTATACTCTCCATCTTCCCCATCTAAGGGAAATGTGACAGAAAAGCTACAGAGGTTTTGCAGCACTATAAGTAATCTAAAACTAAGTTTTGCTTACTGTTATTTTCCTATATGGAAAAAAGTCTGCTTGCAATGCTTAATGTCTTACACCAAACAAGTGAATCTTAATATTATACAATATATTGAAGGACTGCTATTTAATAATGTTTCTTTCCTCAAAATTTTGAAGTTTTAGCTGTGAGAAGGTACCAACTGGTATCAGAGACTGCTATAAGGGCTTTTACGGTTCTGCAGTTCTAATTTGATTGCAACCTTTCCTTTCAAGAATTCTCCTTAAAATCCCATCTCTGGTTTAGCATTCTTTCCTTTCAAGCATTCATTGCATGTTATCTTCCTTAACCGCTTAATCCATTGAATTCAGTCTAAAACATAAATACCAAGATGCCTACTGCTACTACTACGTTAGAAATCTGCCATTAATGGCTTTGCAGTTGCCGACTAATTAAGTTTAAAATTAGGTTTACTAATTTTCTCGGTGTCAATTGTTTATTTGTACTGCTTAAGCCTTTTTTCCCAATATTTGTTTAACACTGCCCAAAATCCTACACATCGACATGTAGATGGCCATTTCCATCATTGTTAGGTTACTCATCTCCACAACCATTCCCTTTTGCTGAGGAGTGTATATGTTGAAAACATTTTCCTTTTGGATGCCTTGTCTTACAAAATTCAACAAATTGATTATATGAGAACTTTGTTTTCACTACGCTGCTGCTTGCATTTAATGAATTAATTTTAGTTATGCAGATTCGTCACAATTGGCATACACATGGACCATAAATGGCGCTGAATGTTTAAGCCTATTAGAGAGCCTTAGGTTCTACTGCCTTGATTTTATATTGAATGATTTTTGTATATGTTTCTTCTAAAATCTGGTTAAAGACAATGACTTGCAAATATAGAAATAGGACTGACTTGAACTTGATAAATCTTTAGATTTATCTTTACATCCAAACTAACGGAACCAAATAGTTAAAATAGTTCTGATTACTATAGCAGCACTCGATTGAAATGATAATTGTTTGAAACTTTTGCTGCCAACTTACAAGATCATAAAGTCATGACTCATGTGAGTACTTTGTTCTTGACAAGAGGAATTGTACTTTTGGGTGAGTTTTCAAGGCACCTTGATCATATTTTGTTAGTTTCTATTAGCGGTAAGTTAATCCTGTAGAGTAGTCGTGAATAATAAATCGACCCTAATTAGAAAGCTCCACATTCAACTAAGGTTCAAATAATTTGGCTTGTTGGTTGAGACCACATTCATGACCAGACAAGTTCATCTATTAATGCCGCAACAAAACCTCCATAAAGAGTGTTCATATCCATCCATTTGGTTGTATCCTTTTTAAATGCATATGCAGTACCCTGTGTGAACTCGTTCTGGGGGCATGTGATAGATTGTCTTAATCTTTCAAAGTATTTAATAACTACTCTTTTCTGGAGAAAATGACAAATCTTATTGGGAAGACCATCTAGACAGATTTAAATTTTGTTACGAGAAGACAAAGATATGACCATAAAAATATGGAATGGAACAAGGAGGAAAGGACTTTTGGGATCTCAGAATTGAGAAAATAGTTTCTCATGGAGGTGGACAGAGAAAATAAGTTAATAATTCATGATCACTTTTGTGATTTAAGAAGAGATGTTGCCAGTCATAAAAAGTCTCCAGGATTTTGAGAAAACAGGTTCAGAAAGCATGATCACCTTCGATATTTGAGAAGAGATATTGCCAATCAAAAGAAGTCTTCAGGATTATCAAGAAAAGCCTTCAGGCTTGTCACGGTAGTCTTTGGCATCCACTCATGGTTTGTTGCAGGCGTCATATGTAAGCACTTAAATTATAGTTTATTTAGGAGAAACATGTGTACTATGTTTTAATTCTTCATTGTTTGCTTTTCCCTAACAGTATCATGTAAGCTTCTATGTCATTAATGTTGAACAATTGCACATGATGAACCGTCATGATAGAGACATTGACATTGCAAATGAATTGTAAATAAAAGTTGTAGCAAAGTGTATTCTTAAAAATGCTTGTAAGGCAGGGGCTAGGTAAGGATACATTGGTATCCTTTTTGCATACCCATCATTGATGCATGTGTTGTGTTTTTTTCTTTTGATTCTGGGTATACTTTTTTATTCTATTGGGATTGCATATCTTAGATTTCATCTGGGTTTATAGACCTGTTCATTGAATAATATCAAAGACCTATTTACATTCACTTCCATACTTATAGCTTTGCTATATAGTACAAAGTACCAGCACTTTCCTTATTGTTTATACTCCAAATAAAGTTAGTTATGTCATGTACAAAGGATATGGAAAAAATCCTCATTGATACCTTTCCGACAAAGCTGCTATAATCTTATAGCTACCAACATGAATGAAAAGGGGGATAGTTGATGCCCTCTTTTACCCCTTAATCATCTGGAGGCAGAACCATCTATCATGATTTAAAAAGATGTTGTCTGTTTCCGTTTCTCAGTTTCAATTCCATCAACCAAGCCTCTATTGAGAGTGGACAATGTAAAAAAACATGAGTTAGTCCATTGAATGATATAAAGGATTCAGGATATTCATTTCTATACCTTGTGGTGAGTGACCTGATTGTTTCCTCTTCCTCTTCTCTCGTGAATGCAAATGGTTTGAGAGCACAATGAATGACTTGTAGATCAGATGGGCTTATCTCCAGAATGTTGATACAGATTTGAGTTTCTTTCATTGCAAATTCAGTGATGCGGAAATTAAATCATTATGGATGAAAGCATGGGATCCTCAGATCTGTTGTCCAAATCATTTGCTCATTTGTCTAACTCTTTTCCTCATATTTGAAGCCCTGCAACACCAATGGAGTTTGCTCTTTACACTTTAGTGAGTCACCAAATTTAAAGAGGGGAAATATTTTCTACTACATCTTTTCCCAGTTGTAGTTGAAAAGCTCTGAAATACAAAGTTTGTTGATTAGAGATTTTGAGTTGAAATATATGGCACTTGATTCCCCTTCGCATATGTCTTTGAGGAATTTGCAAATTTGGCAATGTTCAAATATAATATCTCAATGTTAATGTTTTTTATCAGACCTCCTCCCTGTCTTGCTTTCAGAAAGCTCTGCTCTGCTAACATATTTATTGCAAATGTAAACATGCCATACTGTTTGTTGATGTGATACCAAGTTCAACTTTTATAAGGTTAATTTATGGGACCTTGTATGTTCTGGTAGAATGTGAGAAGTAGTCAATGTGAGAAGGACGTTGGAATTTTTTTTATGGTGGTAGAGGTTGCAAATGTGTCTCCAATTTTTTATACCATGGACAGAACTTTGCTGCAAAGATATTTTTCTCAACTAAAAGAGTTTCTCACAATTAACAAGCATAGTGGACTTAACTTGTGGACAACCATTTTTGCTTTTGAAGACTGCAATTTTTCAACTGCGTGATTATAGATTGTAACATAATTACAATGTATTTTATTTTTGGGCCTTCGCTTATGCTGGTTATTTGAACTTTTGTTGTGCCTTGTCTGTAATTGGAGGTATTTTGAAGCATGTTTTTGGGAACTTATATAGATGACCTCAACCGATACTGGTCTCCTGTACTGGTCTCACTGATTATATGTAGTATATATATTCTCTTTTTCTCCCCCATATATTTTCCATGGATGAGTTTATGTAAGTAACTTGAGAATACACTATTGTGGAGGCAGAAGCATTAATCATGATTTAAAAATATGTTGACTGTTTCCGTTTCTCAGTTTCAATTCCTTCAACCAAACTTCTATTGAGAGTGGACAATGTAGAAAAACATGAGTTAGTCCATTGAATGATATAAAGGATTCAGGATATTCATTTCTATACCTTGTGGTGAGCGACTTGATATCTGTTCCATTTGAAACCCCAGTTTGTTACCCTCTCCCTAGTCTAATAAAGCCAATACCAATTTTTTCTTTTTGTTACTCTCCCCTCAATTTTCTCATGAAGTCAAAATCATTCTTTTTTCTTTTTAATAATTTGTAATCATCAGGCTTGAAATAAAAGCCTAAACTTTGGCAATTTCTTTTACCCTTATAGTATGCAGTCCTTCTTATTTCAAATAATATTACTAGTGTTTTCTTGCTTTGGTTTTTAGTTTTTTCATTGCATTCAAAGTTTCAGTTGTGAGAAGGTACCAGCTGGTATTTGAGACTGCTATAAGGGCTTTTAGGGTTCTGCAGTTCTAATTTGATTGCAATCCTTTCTTTCAAGAATTCTCCTTATAATCCCATCTCATGAAATTTACACAGTTGTCCCTCTTCAGTCCAGTTTACAGATATAATTGAAAATGAACGTCTTTTCTCAGAATGTTTTCATTTTCTTACCGACCGACAGGTGTATTACTCAGTACGTCATCATTAGAATATAGTTTTTTTTTCAAATAATAGCGAGTAAAGTGGATTTTACTTTTGTTAACTATTTTATGACTTATATGAAATAATGTAAATAATGGTTTTAGTTTTTCATCACACTGCAATTTAGAGTTGATTATTTTACTAGATTAGTTGTACGAAAGACCCCTCATTCCTGTAAGCATGCTTATTGACAACGGAAATTTTTTTTTTTTTTTTTAATTTTGGATCTTTCTGTTGCTTACGCTGATGGGATTGATGCCCCTGCGTTTGCGGCTGATGGTTCTTAAAATGGAAGGAATGCAGGCTTGGATGTAGGGACTTAAACTGGTAGCGCCTCTCAATCTGGCTCAACTGCTTCCTTTGCAGCGAAATCTGATTTCGGGTTTTAATCCCCTTTGGAATTGAGGGGAAATAAGTTGTTGAGGCAATGACATGTGGCCTTCCCACATTTGCAACATGTAATGGAGGTCCTGCTGAAATTATTGTGAATGGGGTGTCTGGATTCCATATTGATCCATACCATGGGGATTCTACAAGTTAATAGATTGTTGACTTTTTTGAGAGGTGCCAGACAGATCCCACTTACTCAAACAAGATCTCTGATGCTGGTCTACAGCGTATCTATGAAAAGTAATTTTAGGGCCAAATTTCATTTTTCATATGGTTCCATAGATCGCACATGGCCTCATGAGCATGTAAATGAAAATATTCAATTAAATTCAACTATATACATCCATCCATACAAGTTGATATTTGGAATGGGTCTTTGTAGGTATACATGGAAAATTTATGTTGACAGATTAATGACACTGTCTGGGTTTTATGGATTTTGGAAGTATGCATCAAAACTTGAAAGACAAGAGACAAGCAATTATCTGGAGATGTTTTATAGCGTAAAGTATAGAAATCTGGTTAGTGGTGTTGATATACTCGATTTGCACGGTTGTCCCTCTTCAGTCCAGTTTACAAATATAATTGAAAATGAACGTCTTTTCTCATAACGCTTTCATTTTCTTACCGGCCGGAAAGTGTGTTACTCAGTAAATCATCATTAGAATATAGATTTTTTTTCAAATAATATTACAAGTGTTTTCTCGCTTTGGTTTTTAGTTTTTTCATTGCATTCAAGGTTTCAGCTGTGAGAAGGTACCAACTGGTATCAGAGACTGCTATAAGGGCTTTTAGGGTTCTACAGTTCTAATTTGATTGCAATCCTTCCTTTCAAGAATTCTCCTTAAAATCCCATCTCTAGTTTTTGTGGTATTACTTCAAAATTCCCATCAAGAGTTTCTTTAGAAAATTCACAAACCATTCTAGTGATTCACAAGTATTTGCCTTATGTAGTTGGTGATCAATTGTGTATAATCAAAGATATCAATTGTTTATATTCAAATAAGGAAGACCACTTGCTGAGTAATATTTCCCTTGCTATTTTGTATATTGCAAATCAAACCCTACATTTTACCCAGTTTACTGGTGCGTATAAATTGAACATTTATACTCTCCATCTTCCCCAATGTGACAGAAAAGCTACAGAGGTTTGCAGCACTATAAGTAATCTAAAACTAAGTTTTGTTTACTGCTATTTTCCTATATGGAAAAAGGTCTGCTTGCAATGCTTAATGTCTTACACCAAAAAATTGAATCTTAATATTATATAATATATTGAAGGACTGCTATTTAATAATGTTTCTTTCCTCAAAATTTTGGTGTCAATGTTTCGGCACACTTCTGAAGCCCATTTGTGTTTGTTACTCTCCTGCCTTCTCTGTCATTCGTTGTTGACAATTACCCCCCATGACCACCAATGGATCCCTATTTTATAGATCCCCTCTTGGAAAGGTGTGGCTCTCTCTAAGGCACCTCCAACAAACAGGGTATTTGATTAATCTTCATAGCCCAAGTCAAAAGCATCTATAGTTCCACAAATGGAAAGTGGATAATGTAATAAATCCTTAGCATTTTTTCTACTTCCCCACTGTTAGTTCTCTTGTCATCCAAGCTTGAGTCTTCTTCTCATCCTAGATTTCCTTGCACAAATTAGTTTTATATTTATTTTGAAAAATGATAAGCAAACAATAATCACCAGCAACACAACATTCATGGGAATATTGTCCATATATACACAGTTGGATGTATATGCACAAAGATCCAACTGTGGTTATGTTTTATATTTATTTTGAAAAATGATAACCAAACAAGCCTATTAGACAGCCTTAGGTTCTACTGCCTTGATTTTATATTGATTGATTTGTGTATATGTTTCTTCTAAAATCTGGTTAAAGACAATGACTTGCAAATGTAGAAACATGACTGACTTGAACTTGATAAATGTTTAGATTTATCTTTACATCCAAACTAACGGAACCAAATAGTTAAAATAGTTCTGATCACTATAGCAGCACTCGATTGAAATGATAATTGTTTGCAACTTTTGCTGCCAACTTACAAGATCAGAAATTCATGACTCATGTGAATACTTTGTTCTTGACAAGAGGAATTGTACTTCTGGGTGATTTTTCAAGGCACCTTGATCATCTTCTGTTAGTTGCTATTAGTGGTAAGTTAATCCTGTAGAGTAGTCGTGAATAATAAATCGACCCTAATTAGAAAGCTCCACATTCAACTAAGGTTCAAAGAATTCAGAGTGTTGGTTGAGACCACATTCATGACCCAGACAAGTTCATCTATTAATGCTGCAACAAAACCTCCATAGAGAATGCTCATATCTATCCATTTGGTTGTATCATTTTTAAATGCATGTGCAGTACCCTGTGTGAACTCGTTCTTGGGGCATGTGATAGATTTTCTTAATCTTTCAAAGTAGTTCATCTATTAATGCCGCAGCAAAACCTCCATAAAGACTGTTCATATCCATCCATTTGGTTGTATTCTTTTTAAATGCATGTGCAGTACCTTGTGTGAACTCGTTGTGGGGGCATGTGATAGATTGTCTTAATGTTTCAAAGTATTTAATAGCTACTAGTTTTTGGAGAAAATGACAAACCTTATTGGGAAGACCATCTAGATAGATTTAAATTTTGTTACGAGAATACAGAGATATGACCATAAAAATATGGAATGGGACAAGGAGGAAAGGACTTTTGGGATCTCATAATTGAGAAAATAGTTTCTCATGGAGGTGGACAAAGAAAATAAGTTAAGAATTCATGATCACTTTTGTGATTAAGAAGAGATGTTTCCAGTCAAGAAAAGTCTCTAGGCTTTTGAGAAAATAGGTTCAGAAAGCATGATCACCTTCGATATTTGAGAAGAGATATTGCCAATCAAAAGAAGTCTTCAGGATTATCAAGAAAATCATTCAGGCTTGTCATGGTAGTCTTTGGCATCCATTCATGGTTTGTTGCAGGCGTCATATGTAAGCACTTAAATCATTCATCAATATAGTTTATTTAGGAGAAACCTGTTTACTATGCTTTAATTCTTCAATGTTTGATTTTCCCTAACAGTGTCATGTAAGCTTCTATGTCATTAATGTTGAACAACTGCACACGATGAACCGTCATGATACAGACATTGACATTACAAATGAATTGTAGGTGCTTCCTTTGCAGCGAAATCTGATTTCGGGTTTTTATCCCCTTTGGAATTGAGGGGAAATAAGTTGTTGAGGCAATGACATGTGGTCTTCCCACATTTGTGACATGTAATGGAGGTCGTGCTCAAATTATTGTGAATGGGGTGTTTGGATTCCATATTGATCCATACCATGGGGATTCTACAAGTGAACAGATTGCTGACTTTTTTGAGAGGTGCCAGATAGATCCCACTTACTCAAACAAGATCTCTGATGCTGGTTTACAGCGTATCTATGAAAAATAAGTTTAGGGCCAGATTTCATTTTTCATATAATTTTTTTCATTTTTCCTATGGTTCCATAGTATGTGTCATGACTCTCATTGTATATGTTAGTTTTTTTCTTATATTTTGTATATGTCAGTTTTTTTCTTCTATTTATGTCTTACGGCGTTTCCTTTGCAGCATGTGGTGCAAATGCTAGTTACACATCATATGGAAAAGGTTTATAAAAGTATTGTTTCATATGGTTTAAGGTACATATAATAAACATAATAGGGAAATGGTTTAATACCGCCTTAACTAAGGCATGGTAGCATATTGACGGGAAGTCTCTCGAACCCAGCGATCACTGATACATGTTGGTTGAAGAGGATGACAGATGGGTCATTCCTAAGCATTAATCTTGGGGTCCTTTATCATGTGGTCTGGATTGTTCTGTGGTTGGTTAGGGTAACCAACCCTTGTTCCCTCCACCGCATATTAGCCTCATTTTCACCTCTTTTTTCGTGCTCTGGAACCTCTCGATGAGTCTCCATAGTCGTTCTCTATCACCACCCTACACCCTTCAAAACATGTTAGTAAACCTTCTTGCAGAAGGGGTTTTTATTTTATCTGTTGTTTACCAGGAGAAATCAGTTGTTACGCCATCATCTGACCTTTTCTGTGACTATGGAAAGAATTATTTTGTCTGGATTCACCCCCAAATGTTTGCTAGTTCGATGGCACAAGTGACAACGTATTTATTCACTGCTCTCTATTACTAAGTGCTTCCAAGTATCTCTTTTCTTAGATATCGTTAACCCACTTACATACCTACTATTTCATTATAGGTTAATTCACTAATTTTCTTTTCTACTATTTCTCTTAGTGCAGGGTTCGCGTTCGGTGCCACCATCAACTCCTGCCCCTTCTTCAGGTGATCATGTGGTTTCCAAACCCTTGCGAGAACATTGAAATGGCTTAAGATTATATATTGGTTTGCTAATTTAAATTTGACAATTTCCTTTCCCGAGTCACACAAATTTTTTTCTATCCTAATGCAGGTGCTCTTCATTTGTTCATTGAAGCATATATAGCTTCAACTAGCGATAACAAAAAAAGGGTTAAATATATCTTGAAGTTCCTCGAGTTTTTGCTACTGTTACACCATGGGGTTTCTGTGTAATTTCATTAGTTTTGTTGTAGGTTTATCGCCTCTCCATTATGGAGGAAACAGGGTATTTGTGGATTTGACTGAAAGCTAAAGTAGATAATATAATTACCTCTTTAATACTCAAATTTTTTGCTTCTTATGGAGGTTGTTATGATTGATTTCATGGTCGAATGTACTTTGTGTTTGTGGAATATTAAGATATAAAAGTTCTAAGTGGTATTCTTGTTTTTTCTTGAAATGTATGGCCATACTCTTGAGATTTATTTCTATACTCTTTTGTAAATTTAATATTGTTAAATGATTAGCAAAGAGGGACACCAGACCAACGGCCGAATCATTTTGGCAACCATGGTCTCAACTCCCTCACTTCCTTCTTGTTCAGAGTATAAATCATATTTCAAGTTTTTGTATTTGTGTTGAAGAATGAAACCCGTCCACAATTAATATTGTCAATTTGTTATCTAGATTCTATTTATTTCATTTCTTTGTGTATTTCCTATGCTATTTTGATAGTTATTAGGTCTTATATCTGTTCATTTCTTTAATTATTCCTTCACCGAGGTTGTTCTTAGTTTCTATGGAAATCTTTTCAGACCTCCGAATTAATTTTTTCTAAGGTTCCATAGATATCATACCTCCCTCTTCGAGCTTCTCAAACTACTCAGATTATTATTGGCTATCCTTACCTTACTGTATAAGGTATCCAGTATTCTCTCCCCTGCACTTAAGGCCAAAGTTCAATCCTCGTTATATTGGCTCAACATGACATGTTCATGGAATTAATACCATTGAAATAATTACCTTAGTCAGGGACTGAGGCAAGTTCTTTGTGAGTTTCGATTCAGTTTCATTTAACTTCCATCCCATGTACAATTTGATTTGATAACCAATTCAATAACTTAGAACAACTTGTAATTAAGTTAAATGCTTGTTTCAGTCCTATTGTTTCGGTCTATCATTTGTCTTCCACAGGTTAAAGTTAAATATACAAGCATAGATTGATTTACCTTTAAGAAATAACAAGAACAACTATGATCCGGATTTATGCAAGAATGCAATAAAGTACAGCAATAAACATCAATACAAAGATGTAGCAGAAAAAATACTTCATTTCATTAATATCAAACACTGAATTATGCTTACAAACAGAATGGAAACTAGACTAGCTTGGAAGATGGTAGCTTATCTTTGAGAAGAGATGTGGCAACTACATGCCTCTTAATTGTGTTACAATGAGGCTTGAATGCCTATTTATTGTTGAGAAACAATGGAAAACCCTAAACATCCAAAAACCTAACCCTAGGAGATGAAGCGCCAAACTATGGGCCCCGTTTGGGTAAATTGGTACATAAACGTCTCGGGGTCGTAACTTTGGCATATGATCTCTGTTTGATGTGCACAATACCTCGTTAGAAATATCTATCCGAGGAATACAACTTTTAAATGGCCAACATCGAACCATACCCAATATTGGCCCTATTTTCCCAAAAAATGTCGTTTAAGGCCTCAAAACGACTCTGGAAGTTCAAGACCTAAAACAAACTGCCAAAAATAGTTAATTGTGCTACAATTAAGGAAAGTGAAAAACTGAAAGAAACAGTTATGGGGGTCCAAGTGGGATAGGTGGGTGGCCACCAACATCCACCTAGATCATTCCTCCACCCTTAGGAGGCAATGGTCCCCATTGCGCTGAGTGTCTCCATGAGATGGGGAAACTTCTGTTGAACTTAGTCCCTAGTGAGCTGTTTTGCAATCTCTGATGTATCTTGTAATGGTGGGAAGCATGGTCGAGGGCAATCCACATTGAAAATTCGATGCAAGACAAGGAATGGGGGAATGTTGTTCTTCAAAGCATTGTTTCCCACAACCTTGGTAATGGTGTAAGGACCATATCGGAGTGGGCTAAGCTTCTGATGGGCTCTTGTAAGGCATTATTTCTGCAGATGCAACCAAACTTTGTCACCCACATGAAACTTGTGTGGCACCCGATGTTGATCATGTCATTGCTTGTACTTGGAATTTTCCACAATGGAGCGGCAATATATCGGACCATTGGGTAGAGGTGCTCCAGGAGTCAAATCAAATGAATGCTTAACCTGACAGTGCAACGATACCCCTGTGGGTGAGCAGAAGATTTCCATGTATCCCTTCATGATCATATCCACATGCTTCTGCTATGTAGAGGAACCCTTCCCGGAGACCATGGATGTGCCTACAATCTTCCCCATACTTTGAGAGTGAACTAGAAAGAAAATAAATTTCCTATTCTGGGAGATGATCTTACTGCATCTCTTAGTAGAGATCAAAGAGGTGGTGATAGGTAGGGCTACCTCCGGTATCTTATATAACGTACTACCCAAAGAAATAATAACATACCGAGGTCTAGACTCATATACAGCATGTCGCTTCCATAAGTATGGTTCCCCTAATAATACATCACAAATGTTGAGAGGAGAAACATCACATAATACCTCATATGTGAAGGGCTTGATGCTGTAGGGAAGGCAGCACTGCTCGTTGACTTGGAGATCTTGTTCTTTGTGAAGCCACCTGATGGTCTATGGCTGTGTGTGTAGTATAGTCAGCAGACCCAGTCTCTTCACAAAATCTATTGAAATGAGGTTCTTTTGGCTTCCACTGTCGATAATGAATTGTAGGGGCGAACCCTTCACCCACATTTGTGAGTGGAAAAGACGCTCCCCCTCCTCTTAACCTTCGGTCTCATTCTTTTAGATCTTGGTGCTAGCAACAGGGGTGTTGGGCTCCAAATCAATGATCTGCTTCCCTGTTTCATTCCTCTTGTCGAGTCCTAACTTAGTGTCGGAACATGCATCTGATTTTGAACCTTTCAACTCAGCTACCAATGACTACTTGGCCCGACACTCACTTGTGTTATTAGTGGGGCTCTTATGGAACTCACACCACTTTCTTGTGTCTTTCTTTGAATTCATGGTGTTGTTCTTTTCTTACAGCTTCAACAGGTTAACTTGGGTCACACCACCTTGGCTTTGTCCATGGTTATGCAGTTTAGGGAAGCCTTTCGCTTGCTTCAGATTCGCATATCCAAAGTCTCGCTTCTTGTATTTAAAATTATGCTCGATCTTGACAGCGTATAGGTATGTCGTGTTGAGCAAGGAGATGTCCACGAACTCCATCCCATCCTGGATGTACCTATGTAGGAAGTTGCAGTATTTGAGTACCAAATGCTGCTCAGAATCCTTGATACCCAACTTTGTGCAAAGGGTATGAAAAATATTGGTAAACTCCAACACTTCTTGGTCCCTTCCCTGCTACAGTGTGGTCCACTTTATGTATTTATCCTCATAGCTTCCAACAGGGTAGTACTGCTCCTTGATGGCATCTCAGAATGAATTCCAAGTGGGTGCGGCTAAAAACAGTGAGGTCGTACTTTCATACTTTTTCTCGCAATAGGTTTCCCACCAGTCCTTGACATGGGGGGCGACTTTGAGAAGAGCGAAAGTGATCTTTTCTCAGCTAGAAAAATGATGAACAGAAAAATACCCTTGTAGCAAATTTAACCATTTATCTATGACATTTGCATCTATCTAACCCTCAAATATGGGGATTTCAAAGTTTACTTATGCCTTAAAGGGTTTGGCGTTTCTAGAGTAGCTGTTAGAAGTAGATCGCTGAAGGATCTGGGAAATGTTGTCCATCATCGTGTTCCTTTGTCGCTCAAGGGCTTCTTCGACAAGATTTTGATAGGATCTCATGCACCCTCATATTTCTTTTCTTCCGCCATGGTTGGCCATCGGGATTTGTGAGTCTTGTCTTGCAAAGGTTCACCCAGTTCAAGCCCTAACTCCTTATATCGCGACCTCGTTGGGGACATGGAAAGCAAAACAGAGAAAGAGCAGACCTCTTTGATACCATTGATCCAGATTTATGCGAGAACGCAACAAAGTATAGAAATAAACATAAATACAAAGATGTAGCAGAAATAATACTTCATTTCATTAATATCAAATACTGAAATATGCTTACAAACAGAATGGAAATCGGCCTAGCTCCAGCGATGTTAGCTTATACTGTAGAAGAGAAGTGGTGGCTACATGCCTCTGAAATGTGTTACAATGAGACTCGAATACCTATTTATTGTTAAAAAACAATGGAAAACCCTAAACATCCAAAAACCTAACCTTAGGAGATGAAGCGCCAAACTATGGGCCCCGTTTGGGTAAATTGGTACATCAACTTCCCAGGGTCGTAGCTTTGGCATATGATCTTTGTTTGACGCACAAAATACCTCGTTAAAAAGATATATCAAAGGACTACAAATTTTGAATGGCCAACAGGAAACTAGAACCCATATTTGCCCCCTTTTCCCAAAAAATGTTGTTTAGGGCCTGAAAACAGCTCTGGAAGTTTAGGACCCGTAAAAAACTACCAAAAATAGTATATTGTGCTACAATTAAGGAAACTGAAGAACTAAAAGAGACAGTTGTGGGGGTCCAAGTGGGATAGATGGGTGGCCACCAACGTCCACCTAGATCATTCCCCCCCCCCTTAATAATGAATGATCCCCATTGCATTGAGTGCCTCCATGAGATGGGGAAACTTCTGCTAAACTTGGTCCCTCATGAGTTGTTCTGCAATATCTGATGTGTCCAGTAATGGTGGGAAGCATGGTCAAGGGTGGTCCACATTGTACACCTGGTGCAAGCCAAGGAATGGGGGAATGTTGTGCTTCAAATCATTGTTTCCCACAGCCTTGGTAATGGTTTAAGGACCATATCAGAGTGGTATGAGTTTTCGATGGGCTCTTGTAAGGCGTTATTTCTGTAGATGCAACTAGACTCTGTCGCCCACTTGAAACTTGTGTGGCACCCGATGTTGATCATTTTTTTTGCTTGTACTTGGCATTTTCCACAATGGAGAGACGATATATCGGCCCATTGGGTAGAGGTTCTCCAGGAGTTAGATTGGACGAATGCTTAACCTGACAGTGCAACAATACCGTTGTGGGTGAGGAGAAGATTCCCCTGTATCCTTTCATGACCCTATCCACCTTCTTCTACTACGTGGAGGAACCCTTCTCAGGGGCCATGGATGTGGCTACGATCTTCCCCATACTTTGAGAGCGAACCAGAAAGAAAATAAATTTCCTTGTCTGGGAGATGATCTTACTACATTTCTTAGCAAAGATCAAATAGGTGGCGGTAGGTGGGGCTACCTCCGGTATCCTGTATAGCGTATTACCCAAAGAAATAATCACAGAGTGATGTATGGACTCATATACATCATGTCGCTTCCACAAGTATGGTTGTCCTAATAATACATCACAAATGTCGAGAGGAGAAACATCACACAATAACTCATCTATGAAGGATTTTATGTTGTAGGGAAGGCGGCACTACTCATTGACTTGGAGATATCATTCTTGGTGAAGCCACTAGATGGCTTATGGCTGCGGGAGTTGTCAGCAGGTCCAGCCGCTTCACAACCTCTATTGAAATGAGGTTCTTTTGGCTCTTACTATCGACAATGAATTGCAGCGGTGAACCCTTCACCCACATTTGTGACTGGAAAAGATGCTCCCCCACCTCTGCATCTTCGGGCTCATTCTTTTTTATCTTGGTGGTGGTGACAGTCGCGATGGGATTCACATCATTGATCTGCTTCCCTTTTTCATTCCTCTTGTCGGGTTCTAACTCAGGGTCAGAACATGCATCTGATTCTGAACCCTTCAACTTAGCCACTAGCGACTGTTTGGCCCGACACTCACTTGTGTTATGAGTGGGGCTCTTATGGAACTCACACCACTTTCCTGTGTCCTTCCTTGAATTCGTGGTGTTGTTCTTTTCTCACAGCTTCGACAGGTTGTCTTGAGTCACACTGTCTTGGCTTTGTCCTTGGTTCTATGGTTTAGGGAAGCCTTTCCCTTGCTTTGGATTTGCATATCCAAAGTCTCGCTTCTTTTGTTCAAACTTCTACTCGATCTTGACATTGTATCGATACATCGTACCAAACGACGATATGTCCAGGTGATCCAAAATGGATCCAAATACCCTCTAAGTCTTCAAAAATCATTCAAACTATCAAAACAATCACATGGGAAGAGCCCTTAGAAACATCAGAAAACACTACCGAGAGGCAAAAAACACAAGAAAACAGTGAAAACGGAGCTATCGGCGGCTTGAACAGTGAATGCACAGTAGCCGTCAGATCTGGCCGATCAACAGCCCAGATCTGGTCGGCAAATCACAATCAGCAAAGGTTATCAGAGGTTATCGGCAGAGCCCATATGGAACTTGCGATGGAGATCAATGGAGTCAACAAGGACCGTCGATCAAGCACACGGATTGATGGCCCACGTTGCATCATAGAATCGCAGTCAGCAAATACGAAGGAGCGCTTACAATGGCCCGGGGTTATCGTGATATGCGATTGCGATCAATCACATCGTGATATCGCAATCAGAGCTACACATAGGAGCGCGCTATATCCACATATATATGCGATGTGATTAACCGAACCTGATGGAAATATAAACACTATTGCATAAGATTTGAGATCCACCCAAAGCCTTTTTCACGAGATTTTTCAGTATTTTAGTGTATTTTTAAATACAAAGAGGAAACCATGGAACGAGCATTGTGACATGCGATGGCGACTCACAGGAAGACCTGATAGGGGAATAGGATGCATTTATGAATATTTGAAGTCTCAGATGAACAGTGTTTTTGGAAGATTTTCACAGTTTGAATGCATTTCTCTGTGTTAACAGAAAGCGGCCGTTTCAGGGATTTCAAAGGCCCGGTGCACTCATCCGTTGTAGAATAGGTGGCCACCTCCCCTTAAGGTGTTATGGAATGATTATTTAACACTAGAAGAGGGATTTGAGCAGACAGAGGTTGGGAGCCAGAAAGCCCGAGAAGAGGAATGAACAGTCAGCGTGGATTGGCTTTAAAGCCACAGAAAAGAAAAGACAGAAGCAAGCAGTATTGCAGGCAGTGCCGAGACAAAGCAAAGACAGAGATAGAGAGTGATTGAGAGAGTCTGCGTACTCAGAGAGGCTTGAGAGGTTCAATCAAAACTCTTGTTGTTGTATCTGTTGTGTGTTGAGACTCAATTTGAGCTCATACTATTGTAAAACTCTGTTCTGAAGACATAATGGAGAGGTCAACGCTGAAGGCTAGACCAGGAGATGTAGCCCAGTAGTATTGGGTGAAATTCTTATTAAATTCATCATGTTTATGTGTGTTGTCTATTATGCTTCTTTACTGCTTCATTGTCTGTGTATTTCGCAATCTTATCGATCCATTGCATAAAATAACATAGGCAAATCCATGCACATGTGTTATAAACATATTTGGGGACTTCAACCCAAATCTTATATGTCAATAAACTAGGGCTCTTTAACCCCTAAAAGTGTTGTTTCATACCCTAAAGGATCATGGTCAACCAATTACATCATTCCCTAGAAGTTCCACCTGAAAAACCACTCAGAACTGGCCAAAACTGGACCATATTGACTGCTCCACTGTCAGGGTGCGATGCATACTAACTCCTACACTAGACAAGTGCAATGCATACTGAAGAGGCCTTCTGTGGGGTGCGATGAGCGAGAATGGACAAATGTCCAAGACAATTTGCTAAGTGGATGCTCATGAAATCTTCTAAAGCCTTCTCCTATGACACTTGCCTCTCTAAATTCGCCCAGGGATGAGTAAGAGATCTAAGAAATCTCCAAGTGGAACCAAGAACAACAAGTGGAGTGACACTAATCAAAAACCTAGAGATGACTCACACCCTTGCATACATCTATAAATTGATCCCTCATCTGAGGGATCTGGAGGCTGGAATTTTGTAATTTGCAAGGAAGTGTTGATAGTTTGTCTTTGAGAAGGAGCATTGTATTGTTGGGTGATCTTGCTTTTCATGAGGTGAAGAGGGCTTTGATGCTAGATCAGACAGCTGGGTTGTAATTATCCCTTCATATTTAATAAATTTCTTTGAGTTTTCCTCCATACAATCGTGTATTTGTGAATTTCATTATTTGTGAATGCCATTGTATGTTCAATGTATTTTTGATTCTGCATTGCTTATGATATAATAGATCAGGATGCTTTGATGGTGTTTTGTTACTTTGTTTCTACCGGTATTCTCTATGTGGGATAAGTAGGAGAGGAGTTGCAAGCTCTATCAAGGGGGAGAGAAATCGAGCAAGGAGTCAAGCGGAAGATCCAGTTTGGTTCCTCTTCTTCTCTCTTACCTATCATACATAGAGGAAATCCCAAATTGCTTTGATTGTTTGTTTACTAGGATAGCTGCCAATCCTAGAGGGCTAACAGATCGAAAAGAGACTAGTTCTCCCAGAAACAAAATGGCGACTCCACTAGGGAGGCGAATAGAAGTTTGTTTGTTGTTGTTGTTTGCTTTATAAACTATAGACAGAGCCTGAAGTTAGCCAGATAGCCTTTGAACTGCTCTTGCTCTGCAATTGCAAAGTAGAAGAATGTTGCTTCAGTCAATCTCCGGTCTAGTTTATGAATTGAACATCTGACTTACAAGAATTCTAGATGCCCTTTTGTTAGCTCAGTAACATCCCAAGATCGTACCTCTGTACTTTGCTCTTCACTGTCCATAATAGCTCAGCTTAACTCATTGAAACCAGCTGCAAATTTGAGCTAAAACCCATCTCAGTTGCGCTCCCTGGCCCATCACACTGTCTGTCACACTGTAGGCTAGAGACGTGTTCCTCTTTGATACGACAAGTGCTAGCATGGACTTGTGCTCCCCGTACCGTCGAGTATATATCGGGAGACCACAATAGGCTTATATCCTTTATCCATAGGAAGCCGTGTCTTCTGCCCTATTGATCGCAATGCATTGAACATAGCATTTGGGAAGATTGACTGTCGTACATAAGTCCTTGGTAATTTCTCTTTAATTTATCACCAAGATGTATATTGTAGTTTGTGATTGGTTTGGTAATCCCTCTGTCTAGATTTCCAGAGTAGTCACTTTCATTCCTTTTTGACTCCTTAAAATAAAAGTCCCATCTGAGCACTTGTCACTTCAGGCTCATTAAAAATCGAAGGGGACTAGAGTCATCTTTAGCTTTTTCTCGACTCTTAAAAATTGAAAAAGCAAAGTTGTGTCAAAGCGTCATTAAAAATTATTTAATTCAGAATAACATCCCTATTCCTTCATTGATCTTACGTTGAGATGATGGAGTCCACCAATCATGAAATCCCTTAGAGGGGAATCCTAGTCCATTTTCCTCTTGGGGAAATATTGGTGCTCCATATATGGCCACATTGTCCCTTCCAAGAATCACAATTTTCTTGCCAGTATGGCTATTCTCAACCTCTATCATTCAAAATACCATGATTCCTCAGCAATCGAATCAGCAACCAGTTGATACTGAAGTTGACCCTTCACCTTCTACTTCGTTTGTTTCTCCCTCCCCTTCTTCTTCTTCACTTGGTGAAAATAGTGATGCTAGTAATCAAGTGGCTGAGAAGAAGATGAAAGGGAAGGAGAAGAAGAAGAAGAAGTCAATTAAGAAAGTGGACAACCATGAATCATCAGGTGAAAATATACACATTAAATCTCCCAAATTTCCTTGCATAATTTGTAGAGGAGACTATTTTCATCGAGACTGTCCAAGCATTCCTCGGATCTTGAGATAATGGTCCCCCTGTTCGCACCAACCATTGTCATCAACCTCTGTTGATCATGTTGATAGCACACCATCAACTAGTAATAGAAAGGTCAACATTCCATATAGATTATGTGAAGGGGACCATACCCTCCCCCGTTGTCCTTTTTTGGATGAAGCCAAGAGAGTCTTG
>APFE031636237.1:114910-146553 GCA_000404065.3 Pinus taeda
AGCAAGTATTGTGCCTCATGAACCATTCAAGTAGAGATCCCTTCACTTTTTTTGAATTTAAGTATAGGGGGTTTACGCAGTGCATTATATTAGATATCATTTTCGGGATTCAACTGCGTTAAGTAAGTCATTCACGTATGACCATTTCCATGAGAGGTACTCGTATGTGAATAATTTCTCATGATTTGAATAGTTCACTTAGCACTCATTGCATCGAGTGATGCTCACAGGGGTGAAGAAGTGGGATTGAAACTGGTGAAATAAATCATATAGCATCAATCATCACTTCCGGGGCTTGCACCCGGTAACCAGGACTTCCCAGGAGGTCACCTTTGGCTCAAGCGCGCTTAACTGTGGAGTTTTCCCCACAATTAAGCCCACTTAGCTTGCTACCCCATTTGCAAAACCTTAGCAAGTATTGTGCCTCATGAACCATTCAAGTAGAGATCCCTTCACTTTTTTTGAATTTAAGTATAGGGGGTTTACGCAGTGCATTATATTAGATATCATTTTCGGGATTCAACTGCGTTAAGTAAGTCATTCACGTATGACCATTTCCATGAGAGGTACTCGTATGTGAATAATTTCTCATGATTTGAATAGTTCACTTAGCACTCATTGCATCGAGTGATGCTCACAGGGGTGAAGAAGTGGGATTGAAACTGGTGAAATAAATCATATAGCATCAATCATCACTTCCGGGGCTTGCACCCGGTAACCAGGACTTCCCAGGAGGTCACCTTTGGCTCAAGCGCGCTTAACTGTGGAGTTTTCCCCACAATTAAGCCCACTTAGCTTGCTACCCCATTTGCAAAACCTTGGCAAGTATTGTGCCTCATGAACCATTCAAGTAGAGATCCCTTCACTCTTTTTGAATTTAAGTATAGGGGGTTTACGCAGTGCATTATATTAGATATCATTTTTGGGATTCAACTGCGTTAAGTCATTCATGTATGACCATTTCCATGAGAGGTAGCCGTAAGTGACTAATTTCTCATGATTTGAATAGTTCACTTAGCACTCATTGCATCGGGTGATGCTCACAGGGGTGAAGAAGTGGGATCGAAACTGGTGAAAATAAATCACATAGCGTTAATCATCACTTCCGGGGCTTGCACCCGGTAACCAGGACTTCCCAGGAGGTCACCCATCCCAGATCGCCTCTGGCTCAAGCGCGCTTAACTGTGGAGTTTTTCCCCACAATCAAGCCCACTTAGCTTGCCACCCCATTTGCAAAACCTTAGCAAGTATTGTGCCTCATGAACCATTCAAGTAGAGATCCCTTCACTCTTTTTGAATTTAAGTATAGGGGGTTTACGCAGTGCATTATATTAGATATCATTTTCGGGATTCAACTGCGTTAAGTAAGTCATTCACGTATGACCATTTCCATGAGAGGTAGTCGTAAGTGACTAATTTCTCATGATTTGAATAGTTCACTTAGCACTCACAAAGATCACATAAAGGCCGATTCTCCACAAGGATTCTCTGGTCTAGGAATCATCTTAACAAAATATATTCCCAAACCCTAGCCTCGAGAATCCCCTTGGTCCTTCCTAGGGGCCCACCACCTTGCCTTTGATGCAAGCAAGCCATCTAATTGAGTTTCTCTCGTGAATAGGCCCTATGAATCATCTCTTATCCTTTCATAGATTCATGATTTGAATAGTTCACTTAGCACTCATTGCATCGGGTGATGCTCACAGGGGTGAAGAAGTGGGATTGAAACTGGTGAAATAAATCACATAGCGTCAATCATCACTTCCGGGGCTTGCACCGGTAACAGATCCCAGGAGGTCACCATTCCAGATCGCCTCTGGCTCAAGCGCCTTAACTGTGGAGTTTTCCCCACAATCAAGCCCAGTTTGCTGCTCCCATTTGTAAACTTAGCAAGTATTGTGCCTCATGACTTTCAAGTAGAGATGCCTTCACTCTTTTGAACTTAAGTATAGGGGGTTTACGCAGTGCATTATATTAGATATCATTTTCGGGATTCAACTGCGTTAAGTAAGTCATTCACGTATGACCATTTCCATGAGAGGTAGTCGTAAGTGACTAATTTCTCATGATTTGAATAGTTCACTTAGCACTCACAAAGATCACATAAAGGCCGATTCTCCACAAGGATTCTCTGGTCTAGGAATCATCTTAACAAAATATATTCCCAAACCCTAGCCTCGAGAATCCCCTTGGTCCTTCCTAGGGGCCCACCACCTTGCCTTTGATGCAAGCAAGCCATCTAATTGAGTTTCTCTCGTGAATAGGCCCTATGAATCACCTCTTACCCTTTCATAGATTCATCATTCTTTGAGATTCCTCTTATACTGTGTCTCCTCCCATCGGTGAAAGTCTGTAAAGAGTAGGGAGCCTTAGCTCAGCTGGCAGTGGGCTATCGCTCCATTGTTTCCTTTGACCCAGTAGTGGCTCTCTCTAGGATCCCCTCTTAGGACCCCTGCTAGTTTGAGCGGTAACGGGGTGGATTCAACATTAGAGTTCATTTGACATTGATGGTGCATAAGTACTTTGCCCACATAGGTGCTTTGTTGCACAACTTTATTCTAGCAGGTCCTTGTTCTAGGGAAGCAATGTATAAGTTTCAGTGAATATTCAAACATTAGTATTCTAGGGGGACAACACGTTGTGCTATCTTTAGCAAGTTTTTAGTTCAGGGTTCTAGAGAACTATTTTTAGCAGGTTTCCAGTTTAGACTCCGAGATCTATTTTAGCAGTGTTTCCCCATGCATCAGATGGACATTCAGATTTTGGAATCTGTGTGGGTGGATGAGAATAGTCAAATGAACACTTTTAGATTCTTGATTCCGCTTTTTTGTTATTTTATATTTTTACAAACTTGATCTTTTTTAGCAGTGGATGACATTTTTTGAGACCTAGTTTGGAGTTCTCCAAATGTGTACTTTCAGATTTTTGAGATTCACACCATTTTGGAAAATCTCTACTTTTAGAAATATTATCCTACTTGAAATCTGAAAGTGGAGTTGGATCCCCATTGGAGATATAAGTATGTGGTTGCATTTTGGCTTGCTGTTTCATGCTTTT
The DNA here is from genome assembly GCA_000404065.3 of Pinus taeda. Taxonomy (NCBI): domain Eukaryota; kingdom Viridiplantae; phylum Streptophyta; class Pinopsida; order Pinales; family Pinaceae; genus Pinus; species Pinus taeda. Next base: position 117,968 of record APFE031636237.1, read on the forward strand.
TATTGCAGATGACAGTTCTGATATTTAATATTACAGTGAGGATTTTTTACAATTTGGCGGCATTCTTTAGTCTACTTAGCTTCCAGGTTGCATAGGGATTCCCCCAGGAGGTTAGCAAACACTAACCCTAAGTGTAGAAATACTATATTAGGTGATAGTGTGCGTTTTCTTGTTACGTTGGAACCCTTCCAGTTTCAAGCATTTTGGTGTTTGTTGCTGGTGAGTGAAGTAGGCTTCTTTGTACTTGTGGTATCAGGCTACTATGACACTGGTGAGCTCTTTTATTGTAGATTTTGTACTCACTTGGTGACTCCATCAGATTCAATGTCCAATTTGTTCAATGATAATTATTGCTGTGTGTAGACCATGCATATTGAGGGATCACATTACTTGAATTGCTGAAGCTACCAATAGAGGAAATGATGTAGGAACGTCTACTAGTCAAACCCATTTTTGACCTTCTTATGTCAATCCATTTACTAAAGGAAGTTGGTTTGCTTAATTTTATTAAATTGTAATATTTTCTTAGTTGTAAATCTAGAAGGAATCTATATTGTTAGAGAGGATATGATGAGTGTCATTTAGTTGCTATGTAAAGGGATAGACTTAGCCAAATTAAGAATTTGTTAGGTAATCTAGCAAAACAGATGGAATTTATTAAGTTGGGTACAAGAGCTCCATGTATGATTTTTTTTAAATGTAATTGAGAAAGACCGAGAGGATGATTGTGCATCCAATGTTGTAATTTTAATAATTATTTCTCTTTCAATTTATATACCAGTTAGTATATTAAAATATTTCCATGTGTGATTGTGCAAATTTGTATTGTATTGAGTGTGGGCCATATTGGCTTTCTTAACTCTATTGTAGGAAGAAGCGATGGTTGCAGGTAACCGGTTCCTAGGTTCAATTTCAGGGTTCATAGCTTCAAATCTAGGTCATAGTGCAATTCAGTGTTTTCAAATTGGATCGGGCCAAAAAGTCTTATAATGTCAGACTCTAACAAAATCAGGATCATGTTCCAAGATTCATCAATTGATAGAAACAAAAAAAAGGTCATCATAGATTGTCATCTTTCCAAACACTTTACGGAGTGGATATTTGGATCAAAGTTATAGTTGTGAAGAAAGAAGTATCCGAATCGAAAACAATATCCGTACTGGCAGGGGTATCTGGTCGTAGCAAAAGTTTGAACGATGAGTCATCAACCAAATTCCAGATCGCAATTGATAATCGAGACTCGAAATATCCGGTTTGAACCCAATCACAAATTATAAAAGGAGCCGGATCACGAATTTTGGATTTGCTTATTAATCCAGATTAAAGGAAATCTGGGTCATAGCCAAACACAAGACTTAGCAACCATCTGGATTGCCAGATCTCTGGATTTCAGATTGCGCGAGAATTTGGAGTTTTGAGGTCCCTGCCTTAGTGAAACTCGGGGTTGAGATTTGAACAGAGTGCAATTAGCGCCAGCCTTTGAGGTTGAAGTTGATCACCACTACTTCCACGCCAGTGAAACATGAATCTCCGATCACTCGCGATTAATCGCGAGTCAAACTCTGCTCTTCCCTCAAACGATCCGATTCAACTCTGGGCGAGTCAAACTCGCGCTGATCGAGTTTGACTTGTGGTCAATATGATTTTGACTTGCAACTCACTGATTAATTGTGATTTAAGCGATTGAGGCGATTTTCAGCCCTCAACTTGGCGAGCAAGGATTTTAACTTTTAGGGTTCCCGTGTTTTTTGTTGCATGGTTTAGTTAGGTTAAAAATTAAACGTCGGTCCATAACTCTCTTCTCACTACTCAGGCCCGCAACTCATACACTGAGAAGGTAATAGTGGCATGGTTTCAGTTTCAGTTTACGCTGCGTAATAGATTCGTAGTGTAATAGAGGCGTAGTGTGCAATGTGCTCCATTCTTAGCTTCAACCTGTGCTATGTCAGATATTTTAGTACCAAACAATTATCGTATCATTTCATCAACAATCAAGAGATTTTAGTTACTGCTTTTTAACTAATTAGTATGCAGTATTTTATAAACTTTTAAAAGTAGATGCTTCTGGTTCTATGTAGTCATTGGTTAGGAGTCAGGACTCAGTGCTTTGGATCATGTTTGGACTCATAACATATATGAGATACTTATTCATTCATGATATTTTGGACATCTATTGATATTATGCATTGTTTGGACATGTATATCTTTATTTATTGAATTAACCGATTTTTTCCCAATTTTTTCCCAATTCGATTAAAACTCTTTGCTCTTTTGCCTCGCCGATTTATTGCCGATTCCAAGTTTGGTAACATTGTTCCACGCAGAATTTTGACTACAGTGTGAGATATTTAGATCTATCAGGAGGATTTTGAAGAACATCTATCGACAATTAAGGGAAAAATCAGTTAAATGAGACTGAAGGCATTGATTTTGGTATTAGAGTGCAGTCAAAGTATTTTCTTTTAAATATGCAGAAAGACACAAAGGAGCAACTATAGGAGTAGGTCATGGAAGGCCTGTAGCAAATGCAACCTTGCAAGAAGAGATGAGGTGCATTCAAACGAGGTTAGAAGCGATGGAGATTGCCCATAAAAGAGGAGCTGACATGGAAGATGTTAGTGAGGCAGAAGACGAATCTCATAATGAAGAAAAAGGTGAAGAATCAAAATAGGAAAAAATGCCGGAGATGATAGCTGAGATGAGTGGCAAACTAGAGATCGAGGTGCCTGTATATTAAGGTTGTTTAAATGTTGATGAATTGATAGATTGGATCATTGCCATGGACAAATATTTTGATTATGGAGATGTTGATGAAGAGAAAAGAGTGAAGTATGCAGTGACAAGATTGAAAGGTCATGCAACCGTTTGGTGGGATGAAGTTTAGACAGATAGAAAGAGGAAAGGCAAGTTCAAGATCAAGAGTTGGAACAAAGTGGTGGCTAAATTCAAAGGTAAGTTCATGCCTAAAGATTGCATGTTAAATCTTTTCAAGCAATTGTAGAATCTTAGACAAAAATCTATGTCAGTAAGGGAATACAATGAGGAGTTTTACAAATTAAACATTGGAGCTGGTCATATTGAAGAGGATGTTGAAAAGGTTGCTAGGTACATTAATGGTTTGAGGTATGAAATTCAGGATGAGATTAGCATCTTATCTCGAGGACAATTGAAGATGCATATCAAGTTGCTTTGAAAGCAGAATAGAAGATAGCCTGAAAACAAAGTTAGAAGAGTAGAGAAGAAGTCCTGCAAGAGGAAAAGGACAACAAAGTGGTAGAGGAAGATTTCAGTCCTCAAGAGAGGAAGGTGGAAGTTTAAGTAGTTAGTCACCAAGAGGAGGTGAATCTAGAGGAAGAAGATCTTTCTCAAGAAGTAGAGGCAGAGGTGGAGATTATTAGCCCAGATGTTACAGATGTGGAAAATTGGGAAATATGATACAGATGTGGAAAATTGGGAAATATGTCGTGGGGATGTCTAGAAAATAATCCAGCAATTCAAAGAATTGCACATGTGATAGAGGCAAGAGAAAAAAGTGTAAATTCAGTAGCAACTGGAGAAACCCTTGAAGTAAGAGAGTCATTATTGATGAAAAGAGTTTTAATAAAATTAGAGAAGGAAGCCAAGGAGCCATCCTAGCTTATTCCGAACTGTATGCAAGTCAAAAGGTAATTTTTGAAAAGTTGTAATTTATAGTGTTCGCACAAATAATTTGGTTTCCACATAGATGGTAGAAAAATTAGATTTGAAGAGAACAACACATCCTACCCCTTATAAAGTGTCATGGTTGCAAAAATGACATCAAATTTTGGTGAATGAACAGTGCAAGGTGTAGTTTCATTTTGGCAGCTATAAGGATGAGGTATTATGTGACATAATGCTCATGGATGTATGTTATATTTTGTTGGTGAGACCATGGCAATATGACAGAAAAGCTGTTCATGATGGTAGGAGGAATAGCTATACACTTGAGAAGAATAGTCAAAAACACGTCTTGTTATCTTTGCAAGTTGAAGGAGAAAATGAAGAAGCTTCTTTTGTATTACCGAGTTTACTTAACTTAGCATGTTGTCAGAGACTGGAAGAAATAGACCGATAGAAACTGATCATTGATAGGAAGGGGTTCTACTGTGCCGTTAATGAGTGGAAAGGAGCTACTGCAAGAAGTCAAAAAGGAAGAGGTACATTTTGCTTTGTTTGGAAAGCCCAAGGTAATTCTTACAAGCACAAGCTTAGATGATTTGCCTGAAGAAGTGAAAGTTATGTTAGATGAATTTGCTGATCTCATTGTGTTGATGATTTGCCAAGTAATTTACCTTCTATTAAAAACATTAGTCATCATATATACTTAATTCCTAGGTCAAGTCTTCCAAATAAAGCAACATACAGAATGACTCCAGAAGAGAATGAGGAAGTGAAGAGACAATTGAAGAGCTGTTGGATAAAGGTCTCATCAAGGAGAGTTTGAGTCCATGTGTTTTTCCTAGACTACTTAGCCCAAAGAAGGATGGTCGATGGAGAATGTGTACTGATTCTAGAGCCATCAATAAAATTAAAATCAGGTACAAATTTCCACTTCTACACATTGATGATTTAATAGACTATTTGAGTGATGCCAAATATTTTTTTATTATTGATCTAAAGAGTGGATACCATCAGATTAGGATTAGGGAACGAGATGAATGGAAGACAACCTTCAAAACAAATCATGGATTGTATGAATAGTTAGTGATGTCTTTTGGTCTCACTAATGCCCCTAGCACTTTCATGAGATTAATGAATGAGGTTTTAAAGGAATTTACTGGTAAGTTGGTCATTGTCTATTAAGATGATATCTTAGTATACAATCAAACAAAGGAGGAGCATCCGAGTCATCTCAGGTTAGTCTTAAATACCTTGCAACGAGGGAAATTATTGATTAATTAGAAGAAATGCAGTTGTATGAAGAAGGAATTGGTATGGTTGGGTTTTGTGATTTCTGAAGATGATTTGAAAATGGATCAGGAAAAAGTTAAGGCTATCATTAATTGGCCTGTTCCAAAGAGTGTCTTTGAGGTGAGAAGTTTTCATGGTCTAGCAAGCTTTTACAGAAAGTTTATTAAGAACTTTAGTATGATTTGTGCTCCTAATGTATAGAGACCGTTAACGAAAGCAAGCAACCATTTAAATCGACTGTTGTAGCTGATCGAAATTTCAAATTGCTGAAACAAAAGATAACAAAACAATTTGTCTTGGCCTTACCAGATTTCAATAAATTTTTTGAAGTTGAGACAGATGCAAGTGGAGCTGCCATTGGAGCTGTCTGAAGCCAAGAGGGAAGATCGATTGCCTATTTTAGTGAAAAACTGAATGAAGCAAAACAGAAATATTCCTCTTATTATAAAGAATTTTATGCTATAGTTCAGGCCTTAAAGAAATGGAGACATTATCTTATGCCCAAGGAGTTTGTTTTGTACATTGACAATCATGCTTTGCAGTTTATCAACGGTCAACTGAATTGACTCAAAGACATGCTAAGTGGGTAGAATTTTTGTAAAATTTGACATTTGTGATTAAGCACACAAGTGGTTCATCAAACAAGGTAGCTGATGCATTGAGTAGAATTAATTAATTCTACATGAATTTCAAGTTGATATTTTGCGGTTTGATAAGCTAAAAGAGATGTACAAAGGTGATGGAGATTTTAAGGATGCATATGTAGCATGTAAAAATCCAATTAACATGAACATAACTTAGCGGTTGAGTTATATGATTCAAGAAGGATTTCTGTTCAGATAACAAGCTTTGCATACCAAAATGCTCAATAAGAGACAATTTGATAAAAGAAAAGCATTATGGAGGACTGTTAGGACATTTTGGACTGGTTAAAGCATTTTCTTTGTTGAATGCATTTTATTTTTGGCCAGCTATGCAAGCTGATGTAAAGAAGTTTGTTGAAAGGCGCAAAGTATGCAAATATGCTAAAGGAACAAGTCAGAATGTAGGTTTATATCAGCCCTTGTGGATTCCAAGCAGACTGTGGGACTCTGAAAGTATGGATTTTGTATTGGGGTTGTCTCGAACTCAAAGATGTAACAATTCTATTTATGTTGTTGTCGACAAATTTTCAAAGATGACACATTTCATAGATTACACAAAGATTAGTGACGCAATCAACGTTGCTAATTTATTCTTTAGAGAGATTGTAAGGTTGCATAGTTTTCCTAAAAGTATTATTTCAGACAGAGATTTGTAGGCCATTTTTGGAGAACATTGTGGAAGAAACTAGGCACTAATTCGAATTTCAGTGCAACATACCACCCATAGACAGATGGACATATAGAGGGGTAAACAAGAGCTTAGGAAATATGTTGAGATGTTTGGTAGGTGAGCATCCCAAGTAGTTCGACCAAGTACTTGCTTAGGATGAGTTTGCATATAATGATTCACTTAATAGAAGCACATGGATGAGTCCATTTCAGATTTTATATGGAATGCATTTGAGGAAAGTAAAGATATTGAGATTTTTAAGTAAATGTGTTTGTTTTAGCAAGGCTTACCTTCACCTTGCTTGCCTTCCACATGTTGGATTGCGATCATAACACTCGCTAAATCAAAATTTCCTTTGGACTAGAAATTGGAATAGGAGTCAAGAAACTATCTCAGCTACTCTAGCCAAGATTGTCAACACAAGCTCCCTAATTACACTATGAAGATCTCCTTATTCGAGATTTTTCAAACCACTAAACCAATTGTAACACTAAAAGGATCTCACCCTTGCTGAAGCTAACCCGTTTGTGCTGCCATTGGGTTTGAATACCTTTAGCAAGAGCGAAGGGTGAGGTGAAGGCTTGGGTCTAGATCTTGCCTTACATGTCACTTGTAGCCCCTCAGTGGATTGGCCTAGCAGCTTTGTGGTAACCAAGAGCACCTGTGTCTATTCTGTGAAATATAAATATTATAACACGACATTGAGAAAAAATAGTACAGAAAATTCAACCCACACAGTGTTTGCACATGAAAAGTTTCTTTTATTGCATCAATTGATCTCACAATTCAAAAACTACTAATGGAAGGATGGTCTAGCCTTCTATACTCTTTCTTGTAATGGTTAGATAACAATTAGTTTGACTCTCTCCCAAACTAATATTATTTGACTTGTCGTTGATATGTTGAAGACTAAGTCACTTTTTACAATAATGATTTTTTGCATAAAGAATTCTCCTGCAAGAGGGGGACGATTTGCTTGATGAGAGAAAATGGCTAGTTTGTGTCCACGAAAGGTCAAAAATTCAACTTGACTTTTGACCATCTTGAACGTCCTCTTGACCACCAACTGCTAGTTTCCACCCACAAATGTGTCTTGGATGGATGATTTGCTAGATCTCTAATGCCCTTGATGATATGAGAAAACACATGGGTTTTGTTCAGAAGAAAATGTACATAATTTTAACATAATTTGTCTTTGCATGTGAAGTATGGACCTTGATTTGCACCATCTTTTGCCCTAATGTGCCAGTTTGCATGTGTTTGACTAGTTCAAAAAACTGTTTTATGGAGAAAACACCATGCTAGCTTTGTCTAGCGTTTTGGGTGAGGGAGGTAGGTCACTTCATGAGTGTTCCAACCAATGTTGCATGAAACACCCCCCTTGAATCTAAACTGGGATGTGCGGTTCAGAAATCCGGAACCGCAAATTAGGTTGGAAATCACGGTTCTTGGAATTCCGGAACCATGCCGCCTTGATCCGCGGTTCTGGATTTCTGAACCGCAGATCCGATGTCAGATTTGCAATGGATCCGTATGGATCCCGAGCGGATCCGATGCCCGACAGGTGGTTCCGCTAGACTAACCCAAAAAAGTATTTTATTTTTTATTTTTTTTGGTCTAAATTGAGTTGGGGTGGGTTTAGGTTGAGTTAGGGAAATGATAGATGGGGATAAAGCTCATTTTCCCCTCTCATTTCCTCACTCTTGTAGTTTTGGAGAGCTTGGAGAAGAGGAGAAGAGAGCTTGGAGAAGAGAAGAGAAAGAGAGGAGAAGAGAGCTTGGAGAAGAAAGGCTTGAGGAGAGCTTGGAGGAGTGAAGGAGGAGCTAGGAGTAGTGAAGGAGGAGTTTCAAGGAGTAAAGAAGGGCTTCCATCTACAAGAGCTAAAGAGGTAAGTGCAAACCCCAAAGTCCCTCATTTTTTTGTCATTGCTATTTGTATTTTTTGCCCTCTCTCTCCTACTCTTTCCCATTCTTTCTTCTTGCTCATTTCATTGCAGGTTGTTCATCGATATTCATATTCCAAAGTGGTGTTCTTTTGGCTTCTATGTATCATTCTACTTTTGACTTTCATGATGGCAAGGGCGAGTAGGAATAGAAGGGAAGAAGAACAAGAGGATAGTGGTTCCCATATGAGTGACCCAATGTCTAATGAGGAGGAAGAGTTTGAAGAGGAGGGGGATGAAGAGAACACTGAAATGCTACAGGGGAAAGTTGCATTGACACCCTTTTAGAATTATGTGACCAAACTTGAAGGGGGAAAAGGTGGTGGAAGCTACATGTTTTTTTGCACTCATGGTTGTCATGGAGGAAAACCATATAGTGGTTCATACACCCGTGTGAGGAGGCATCTTTGTGGGGTGTTGGATAGTGATGACAAAAAGGGTGTCATGGGGATAATGATTTGCCCAAAGGTTTCAATTGAACAAAGAAGAAAATACATCCAAATAGAGGAGGCTGCACAACAAAAAAAAGAAACAAAAAACCCATTCTGACTTAAGTGCAACCTCTAGATTTTGTAGCTCATCTCCTCATGGTACTTCTGCAACCTCTGGAAGTAGAAGAACAATAGGGGATTTTCTGAATGTTGCTGGGAGGGATGACGTGGATGGAAAGATTGTTTGGTTTGTTTGCGCAAAGGTTTCAACTGAACAAAGAAGAAAATACATCCAAATAGAGGAGGTTGCACAACAAAAAAAACAAGAAACAAGAAACTCTTTCTGAATCAAGTGCAACCTCTAGATTTGGTAGCTCATCTCCTTATGGTACTTCTGCAACCTCTAGAAGTAGAACAACAATAGGGGATTTCCTGAATGTTGCTGGGAGGGATGATGTGGATGGAAAGATAGTTTGGTTTCTTTGTGCTTGCGGTATACCATTCAATGTGCTTCGATCTCGTATTGGCATGATATGGTTAAGGCCATCAATGAAGGCCCAAAAGGATACAAGAGCCCCAACTATGAGAAAGCTAGAACAATGTTATTAGAAAGAGAAAACAGAAAGGTTCAAAGAGCTTTGACACGTTTTACGAATGAGTGGGTGGATTGTGGGGTATCCATTGTATAAGATGGGTGGACAAATGTTAGAAACCAACATTTGATAAATGTTCTTGGTCTTTCTGCTAGTGATGCAGTGCTTATTTCATGTCATGACTCCTCCTCCATCAGTGCAACTTCCCAAAACATTATAGATATCTTATTGCAATCAATCAAAGATGTTGATCCTAATAATGTGGTTCACGTGATCACTAATAATGCAACAAATTGTAAGGCAACAGGAAAAATGATTGAGCATCCTCATCCACACATCTTTTGGTTTGGGTGCTTGGTGCACACATTGAACCTTTTGATGCATGATATTGTGAAGCATAAAGAATGTGGATGGATTAATAAACTTTATAAGAGAGGGAAGCAACTCATTAAATTTATCACAGGACATACAAGGGTAAACTACTTTTATGGCACTTACTCCAAGTTGCAGTTGCTTAAACTTGCAAAAACAAGACTTGCAAGTTATCACCTCACCTTTAGACGGCTAGTGAAGGTGAGACAAGCTTTAGCTAATATGGTGATTTGTGAATCATGGGAGGAAATTAACATTGATAGAGATGGTGCTAATGTAGCCAAGGACACTATTCTTGACAGTTACTTTTGGTCACAGATTAAATATGTTCTGCAATTCACCAAACCAATTTATTACATGATCGAGTTTGCAAATTTAGATTGACCAATAATTGGGGAGGTGTATGAGCAAATGGAAAGCATGTTAGGGTAGATCAAAGACATTATTGAGCCTATAAATATCACCTTGTACAATTTTATTCGTGCAGAGGTGGAAAAACAATGGGATATGCTAAATGTTCCATTGCATGCCTTAGCATATGTTCTAACACCCAAATACTATCATCCATCATCAACACCAACACCTTGGGGGGGGGGGGGGGGGGGAGTAGGAGAAAACTACACCTAGATCCAAAGGTTCTATATGGTTATATGAGAGCATTGGATAAATTAGTCCTCGATGAGGAGGAGGTTGCCATGATACAAAAACATTTGACCAACTATACGCTAAGCATTGGTCCATTTGGGAGCATGCATGCAATTAGAGATCGAGAGAATATTTCTTTTCTTGAGTGGTCGAACATGCATGGAGGTGCTACTCCACTTCTACAAACTTTGGCATTGCGGGTGCTATCACAAGTGCTAAACACTTCTTTTGCAGAGAGGTGTTGGAGCTCTTATTCTTTCATCCACAATGTTGAAAGGAACAGGGTAAGTTTAGATCGGGTAGAGAACTTGTTTTATGTTCACTACAACTTTCGTTTGTTGTCCCATTACTATGATGATGAAAAGACTAATAAAGACCTTAAGGTTTGGGACAAAAATCCGGAGGAGCCCAATTTAGAGGATAGAGTGTTGAATCCGCTCCTTAGCTTTCTTCGCAATTTTTTTTCACAAAGACGTTCCAAATGCAATTTTTTTCAAAGAAACAAGAATTTTTGAATGGGGGAGCCTAACTTTCAAGCCTATGGTCCTACCATTGATATGCAATTCATGGTAATGTAAATTCTTATAGTAAACGTGACATTCTCCTTTATCTTTCATTTAATCCTTTTACTTAAATTTTTAACATTATCATTGAATAACTCAGGGTGTTTGAGAGTGCTTCCGACGTCATTGGATTTCATATGGAGAAAGTAGAATTTTAGATCTCACTCAAAATCCAATAGACTTATCAGTTTTTGAGGATTTTAGGTCTGGGGGGATTGTAATGTTTCCATTGGATTTTGACATGTACTAGGGTATGGAACTCGTATTTAATCAAGAGCACCAAGCCCTCTATTTACCTTACTGTTAGTGACATTGGTTGTCAGACTCCTCTATCATGACCCTACTAAAAATGTACCCATCACTCAAAGAAAATATTGACTTGACATGCTTCATTTTTTCCATCTTATGTTAATGCTTAGAGGGTGATATTAATGACAAAGATCCCAAGATAGGCAATTATTTTGAGGATATGTAGGTATTTGTTGTAGCATGATTTTTTTGGATGCTAGAGGCCATCTAGAGCTTATTTGTTGATGTATTTTCGGTTCAAAGATAGATTGCACTCGATGCTATTTTGGTTATGTGCACCCTTACATGCTATATAAATTAGAACTTGTAATTTGTGGACCTGTGATTGATGAAGATTATAACTACTAGATGAATGATGTTATATGGTTTAATGCATGTTTTTATGTTTTTTATCACTATTTCATCATTCTACATGCTTTTGTTGACATATATGCATCAAAATTATATAAAAATGTATATTATATAAAATTTGCTCCCAACCCGAGAGCGTTTGAAAATGTCGCTCCTTGCTCCCACTTCTCGCTCTTGCTCCCGCTTCCTGCCCTCGCTCCCAAGCAACCATGATTGGAAGTCTTGCTTGCCTCTTGGCTTGGAAACTTTGTTAAAGTCCTGCTTCGCTTGACCTGGTTCCTAGAAGCTTCCTGCTCCTAAACATCCTGTAAGGTCATCTCATACCAAGAGACCTTCTTTACGGATTTGGAGGAATCTATTGATTGCTCCTCGCCTCCTGAACCTGAAAAATGACTCCCTTTGATTTTCTCAACCTTTGGAGCTTCTCGTTCCTTGTCCTCCGTCATTGCTCTGCTTCTTCTTGTGGTCCCTGTGCTAAGTCCTTCTAGCACTCACAAGAAACATGCTGGTTTATAGATTTGCAAAGATCTTCCTCGTGGATCCGTCTTAGTCCTTTGTGACATCCATTAAAATAAGCTATTGCCAAACCCCAAATTGGTATGGTTTCCCTCTCTCCCTTTGAGGGCTTACCTCCGCTAGTTCTACTAGCAACTTTGGTACTTGCCTTTGTACCCTATTGCTGGCTATAACTTCCAAATTGTACTTGTTGAGGCAAATCACTTGCCCAATGAATTTGCACCATGTTTAGCAACTTTGTTGCTAGCTATTGCGTTTCTCCACTGCTCGATCATGCCTAGCGCAACACTCTGTTTGCGGCATGAGCAGCCTAGCTACTGCAACCACAAACTGGCAACTGTTTGAGCTACTTGTGCCTGCTAACTTATTGTCAACGACTTGACCCTTCACACCTTGCTTCCTATGTCAACTTGCGGCGCTACTAGCTTCGATTTCTTGCTAGTTGAACCCTAGCAATGTTTTCTCGAACTGTCCGCCATAATTTAAATGATTGCTCTGCCTGCCACAATTGGCTACTACATCACCAACATCTTTGCTAGCTATTACGAGTTGGTTGGAAACCTTTACGGCGGCTACCTCCTCTACCTTCTCCTTGACTGCCTAATGGCCTACACGTCCCCTTTTTTTGGTGCGTGATCCAATTCTCTAGCGATTGTTGGCATTCTGCCGTAGCACCCTACTCCTATTGCCTGTGCACTCTCAATTGTCTCTGCTTCCCAGTAGGGGATACCCCTCCATCATCTCGTCATTCTACTCCTTTGGCAACCGGTTCATGTTGCTGCGACGTTCACCTGTCCGCCCACATCTAAGCCTGTTAGCCCTGGCTAGTCCCCTGTGACTTGCTGGCTTGCATCCACGCAACCTCCAACTAGAATTCCTTGCATGTGGTGTGCACAATGTCAACCGTCTGCTTCCTGCATTCTCGGTCGGTAGCTCCCTTTCTCTCATCCTATTCGCTTGCGTCTTTTGCTATGTCATCTCAAGACTGATGTCGTGGCTCATATGTTTTTGCTTATGGTCCTATGGACTGTCTTAAGATATCCTGATCTTGATTCTTGAAATTGGCGGCGGTTTGCTAGCTCTGTAGAATTGGTGGGGCAATAACGGTTGCTTTCGCGGATGCTAACACCTTGTTGGTTGTCTCCCCGTGGCTAGCTGATGCTGACACCTTGTTAATTGTCTCTCCACGGCTAGCTAATGCTGAAACCTTGTTGGTTGTCTCCCCATGGCTAGCGCTTGTTGTACGCACTCCCACAACGACCCTCCTTTGACGACATGGATAGCTATGATTGGCTGGGTGGCTAACACCCTTGGTAGCCACTCATGCCCCACTAATGCGCTCTTTCTTATTTTATATATATATTATATATATATATATATATATATATATATATATATATATATATAACTTATCCACTTAAAAAGGATTTGTATTTGACCTGTGTATTTTTTTTGGTTGTGTCTGTACAATGGTAGGGATTTGAACGTTTGACATACTTTCGACCCTTAATTTTTTTTTGTTGCCTCGTACAATCATCGTTGAACCTGGCCCAAATGATGTATGAACTTGGCACCTTGAGATTTGGTTCTTAGAGTTTATTGCTTTGATACCGTGTTAGATTTCCTGAGAACCCAACATCCGACAAACCTTGACCTAGTAGATTATAGATCTCTTCAATGAATGCACAACTGGGTTCTTAACTTAAATTAGTGGAAGTAAAAACATAACCAATCTCATAAAATGACACAATAGATTCTGTCCAATCAAACTAGGTCATCATTAAATTGATTCAGAATCTACTTGGGCTCTTGTCCTGGGATAATGGCCCAATTGAGGAAATACATTTAGACCGTTGGATATGTTCTAACAGATCAAGCCCTCCTTGGTTGTTTTGGATCTCCTTGCTGTCCCCCTCCTCAGACCAACATGCTAGAGAACAATGTTATCGAAACCGAACCGGTGATTGAACCAAAAAACTCTTTGAATTGGGAATCGATCAAAATCAGACCGAAACTGGTATAAAATCCGGACAAAAAAACTGGTAGACCAAAAACACATTAAATATTCATATTTTAAAGAAAAACATATATATTCATGTCCATCCATATGAATCTAAACCATATAAACACAAATAAGCAAAAGTTCTCATTTATATAGAATGTAAGCACACACATAACCAAAATCGCATCAAGTGCAAGCCATCTCTAAACTGAAAACACATCAACGAACAGTCTATAGCATCCAAAACAAATCATGCTACAACAAATACCTACATATCTTCAAAACCATTACCTATATTGGGATCTTCGTCATCAATATTAAAATAAGATAAAAAGAAACGTAGCATGTCATGTCAAGATTTTGTTTGAGTGATGGATACAATTTTAGTAGGGTCATGATAGAGGAGTTTGACAGCGAATGTCACCAACATCAAGGTACATTAAGGGCTTGGTGCTCTTGATTAAATACTAGTTCCATACCCTTGTACATGAAAAAATCCAATGGAAACGTTGCAGTCCCCCCAATCTTGAAATATTGAAAAATTGTTACGTCTTCTGGATTTTGAGTGAGATCTAAAATTCTACTTTCTCCATATGAAATCCAAAATGTGTCAGAACCACTCTCAAACATCGCAAGTCATTTCATGGTAATGTTAAAAATTTAAGCAAAAGGATGAAAACAAAATATAAAGGAGAATGTCACTTTTACTTGATTCTTGTTTTAAAAAAAAATGCGTTTGGTACGTCTTTCATCAAATTATACGAAATTGTCCGGTTTGGTACAAAACTAATTGGTTCAGTGAAAAAAGTCTGGTTTGATACCAAATCAACCATTTCCAGTTCCAGTCCTCGAATTGGACTGTTTTGACCCTGAAACCAATCGGATTGGTCGGTTCCACCGGTTCAAATAACACTTCTAGAGCATCAAGCACCTCACTGAGATGCCTCTTTCATTCTTGTGCTATTGTATGGTGTGTCTTCTCCTTTTCCTTAGCCTTGCTTTTATAACTTTTATTCGAGCTAAATCGCTAACCCTAATCTCCAAAGTGATTGATGACCGAGATTAGATCTCACCTCTCTTGAGATCAAGTGCTGAGATTAAAATATAATGACTAAAGGAAATACTTTACTTTTTCTAATGTTTCTGTAGTTCAAATAGCCAACATAATGATTATGTGCTTTTCTTAAGTTAAAACTTAGGTTAAGTTACAAGTGCAACTTGCTCACATTAGAGCAAGTGTCTAAGGAGCTCTTAGGTGACTTTCACATGCCTAGACACTTAATCCTATGCAAAAGCACATGCTCTAGTCACAAAACAACAACATCATGGAGTATGTCCTTGATTGGAAATGTTGTGGCTTGCCCACTAATGCAAGGTTCATATTCTTTATGTTAAATGGATCTTTATACAACCAATAACCACATATCAAGGACATGTAGAATCCACGAAATTTTGCAACTTCTTATATGAATGATCTGAAATCTAATTTCTTTTCATAAAGACAAAATATCTCTACTAATTGCAGCGGAATAGAACATAATTAAATCACAGTCACACAATAGCAAAACATAATTTTTGTAGGGAACCTAACTAGGAAAATCCTTTTCTTGATTGAGAATTTTATTGATAGAAAATGAGCAACATATCTCTTACAATACAACTTTGTTTCACTAGAAACCAATATGGTTTTCTCTGCTTGTCCTAAGCTGTTGTAAGACACTTGATTTGCTTCCCTTAATCTATGCGCATAGTTTGCTCCCATTTAACTAGAAAATACCTCCTAATTGCTAGCACAATTCCTAAGGGAAAATAACCTTTACCACTGTACGCTGTCACTCTCCTCGCTGTTTTGCTCACCAAAGAGATGTCTCTACTTAGGGTCACCACCCCTTCACCATACTCGGGACTAGGCCACATTCAACAAAGGTCTGGATAATCATTAGGGTTGACATGCAACATAGGAAGAAGCCCTAACTATGGCATATTAAACTGCTGTCCAAATCCTTTTGGACATACCTATCCACCTTAGCATTCATCAACATAAAATAATACAAGCATACCTTGCATCCTCATCTGTTCTGTTCAACACAACCCTTGAGATTCTCGACACCAGTTTACTACTCCATTGCATCTTGGACCCTTATATCTTGCACTATGAACAACTTCTCCTCAAGCCGTCTGATCAACTGTTGTCTGGGAAAATGACTCTCCTGGCCTCTAGAACCTTTGGCCAACTTTTGGCATTGAAATTCTTCTTCTCCCAAACAAAATCGACTTTGCCTCTAGAGGCTACTGTGTTGCTTTGCGTCAGCCTCTTTGTGGCTTCTCTACCTCTGTGCAAATGCACTCACTGGAACTAGAATTCTTCCTCTGAATTCACTATCCCTGCCCCTCTCTCACTACTTTGATTTCTCTGGCTCTTTGTCTGACAACTGAATGTTGCTGCTACTTAGGAAATCGATCTGCTCGTGAAATCAAACTCTTCAAGTGATTTCTTCGAGCACCATCGACTTCTTCTTATAATCCTCTGTTGAGACTTCAACGAACAAGATTAGATCTTAATCAATGGCTAGGATTAACTTGAAGTTGATCCGTGTGAGTTTCTAGAACATTCACACAATAACTTAATTAATTCTGATTAATTAGTCATATTCCCTATGTTTAGACTTAGGAAATATTTAAAAACTGACTAATAATCGAATTAAGTCATTTCTAGGCGGAATTTCCAGAAACGATTTTTGGGTTTTGGAGATCTCATGAATTCTAGCCTCTCCAAATTTCAAGGCTAGAACACATCCGATGCTACAAAAACTAACATGTAGGGTGAGTGGTTCACCTTCCCCTACGTATGATGATACATGTGTGTAGGGTGAGTGGTTCACCTTCCCATACGATTGACATATGCATAGGATGAGTGGTTCTCCTTCTCCTATGGCATATGAGCAAGATGAGTGGTTCACCTTCTCCTACTGATGCCCCAACATACCTCCTACCCATGTAGTCTAGGACTCATGGGAAGTACCTCTCATCTGGCCAATGAGTTAAGAAAAGTGGATAGGGACCATAACACAACTGATGGACGCATCGTGTACTGCCATACTCCCTATGTCTAGGATGCATGTTGTTCAACAACTTGATCTGGGATCAATTGAGGTTCTACCTGTGGACTGACTTTTGTCAGTGGAGAGTGGTAAGGTCTTCTGACTCACTCTCGATCTATTCTTCTTCATTATTACATCATGGTTAAGCATAGCAGAGATGAGATCACATAGATGGTTTATGACAACAAGATATCATGATGATCGATGACGATAGATGGATTGGCAGGTGGAATTCTCCCTAGTTGACAGGGAGTGTTAAAATTGGCAACTAGGGCCAAATTCCACCTTGGGACAACTCATTTGATGGAGATGATGATTGCATTAAATTCCTCTTTTCGAGAGGACCAAAATTGATATAAAGATCATCCAATTTGCACAAGAGGAAGTGCATTTTTGAATTTATACCCACACATGTGCTAATTGTTCAGGTCAGCCACATCAACATGTAGGCTTATGAAGCCCAATGGACATGACTCTTCACCCACAACGAATTGTATAAATACAAGTGACTTCTCACCTAATTTGGCATCTTCATGATTTATTGCTGATTTGACCAATGTTGACTTTCTGGTTAGGGTTGAAGTTTGACTACAGTTGATAGGATTATTTTGACTGTGAATTGGGCAAGTCAGTTTGACTTTTGTACTCTCTCTCTTTGCTGAACTTTTGATATAATAATAAAAAGAATTGATCAAAGGGTTTTCCCCACATTGGGGTTTTTCCCTAGCATCCGCCAAATCTGGTGTCCTCTTATCTTGGCTTGTCTCCCGCATTTTGTTTTATGTTCTATCTACTTTTATTGTCAATGTGATTGCTACTAGGCTGCTTAAGGAACATTGAGGTAATTGTGCTAAGCATAGAACATACCATTGTTAACTAAAATTAACACGACCGCTTCACCATGCTCGGGACTAGGCCGCATTCAACAAAGACCTTGATAATCATTAGGGTTGACATGCAACATAGGAAGAAGCCTTAACTAGGGCATATTAAATTGCTGTGCAAATCCTTTTGGACAAACCTATCCATCTTAACATTCATCAACATAAAACAATATAAGCATACCTTGCATCCTCCTTTGTTTTGTTCAGCGCAACCCTTGAGGCTCTCGACCCTTGTACCAACATACTGCTCCATTACATCTTGGATCCTTATCTCTTGCGACTACCATAGTTCAACCTTCCAACATAGTTCTAGGATCACTAAAAGGTCTCGGCTTTAGGTATCTTCCTGCACTGATGGTCAAGAAAATTCAGCCCTAAATTCTGTTATGATACTAGACCTTGCGGCCTCATATGTCCACATAATTTAGGGCTCTAGTCCTCCCTAACTCCAGGAGATACTCACGCCAAAACATAGAATATCCAACCCCAAACCAACATACCAAACAATTGCAAAACTTTAGTTAACGCTCCTCCTTCGATCTGCACTAAAACTTGAGAAAAAACCAGAACATAACATGCTCTCCTCTCCTATCCAGCTCAATCTTCCGAGGTCTGCGGTTCCTAGGATTGTCTTCCTATGATGAATGCACTTTTGGATAGATTAATCAATCTTTGTGCTGGTCTTTATTTTGTTCCTTGCTCTGATACCATGTAGAAAATCCACGAAATTCTGCAACTGCTTATATGAAAAATCTGAAATCTAATCCTCATTCATAAAGATATAAAATTTCTTTACTAATTGCAGTAGAATAGAACAACATTAAATCACAGTCACATAATAGCAAAATACAATTTTTCTAGGGAACCCAACTGAGAAAACCCTTTGCTTGATTGAGAATTTGATTGATAGAAAGTGAGCAACACAATACAGATTTGTTTCATTGGAAACCAATGTAGTTTTCTTTTCTTGTCCTAAGCTTGAAACACTTGCAAGACCCCTGATATGCTTCCCTTAATCTATGCGCATAGGGTGCTCCTATTTAACTAGGAAATACTTCCTAATTGTTAGCACAATTCCCAAGGGAAAAATAACTTCTACCAATTTGTGCACAAGATCTTCTTGCACACTCTTGCTCTCACAAGCTCACACACACACAACCCTGTCCTCTCTATTGCTTTGTCTCACCAACTCGTGCTCACAAAACAATGAATACAATTGTGTCTTTCAATCTCCTTATAAGCACTTCGAATTAGCTATACTGGCACGTTCTTATTTTGGAACTCAAACTAGTGATTGATGAGTTAACAAACTCATGCAACTCGTCCTTCCTCAAATTAGAAGTCGAGACTCACTCGTGTGTCTTTTCCCAAAAATAACTTGCACTAGAAGACAACAAACTAAGCCTTCTATTTCCATGCGTAAGTCAAACCGCTTCATGAACTGCCCTAACTTATTGGAACTCGCGCTAATTTTTAGAAATTCATCGTAAATTTTAGGAACTCATCCTAACTTTTAGGAACTTGTCCATGCTAAGAAAATCTGCTTCTTGGTCTCTTTGACTAAGGCACAAGTCAAAGAAGGACCTTTCTTGCCACTATTTTCAACAAGACATCCATGATTGAAAAAATTCTGTTGAACCTTGGACATGGAAATCCTGTTTTTGTAGTAGTACATATGCTTGCTTCCTGAGTTGATATGGCTTCTCATAATCCATGGAATAACTCAGTTGCTCATGTGCCAAAATTTTGCAATCTGATCTCCCTTACTGTTTGTGTCATATATAGGGTCACTGGTGAAGAAAGAATAGTTTACATCCCATTTATGTTGAATTTCCACGATCTTGGTTCTAGGATAGAATCTTAGAATCTCTGACGCTTCCAAACCAAGAATCTCAACAAGAACTACTTTGCACAGTGGAAAATATAACGCAGTAAATCACATATGCACAAGTATACACAATTTTTAACAAATTATTGTACAATAATGTACAACCCAAACTTCGTTTTATTAAACCAATCTGAATAGTACAACAGTCTATGGAATACAAGATAGAATGACAATCATGTTGTGAACTCTATGTCTTATCTTGTCCTGCCGATCCTACGCTCCTGTTCTGCTCTCTAGCTGCACCTTAGTCCATCAAAGGACAACACATAGAGTCTCCAGAAGGGTTGCCACCTATCACTACTGCAAGCCACTTCTGCTACAATGAACACGGGCTGATCCAATCTGCTCTCTAGGCTGACTAATACCTGAGGTCCAATCTGCCAATCTAGTAGCCTCTTTTGTCCGTCAAAGAGCTACACATTAGGCTACAAACTTCACCAAATCACCCAATCACACAACAATCAATGTCTTTCTTGTACGCTGCTCTAGGGCTACTTTGGGCTATCAACGTGTTGCCCTCCAACACCAATGATGCCCAATACACCCACTGCAAGATCTGCTCCTGGGAGGGACTTTCAACCATCATGAAAAGTCCTCCAAATGGCTCCCACAGGGTTCTAGAGAAACTGATCCAAAACTGATCCAATAACATGGATTAAACACCTACAATATGCACCAAAACACACCTTCAACTCTTTGTTTAAGGTATGCTCCTTTGCTGTCAACCTCGGCTTGGCTAGGGAAAAACCACAGTCACTTTCCAACCCTTAATTTCTGACCAGATTTGCTCCTCAGAGTTGTGATTGTACTTCCTTGAGGGGTCGTGGTAGTTTGCTGCAAATTTGGGCTGTTCTAGCCCTCAAACAACCCTCGACCCTCCTCTAATTCATTGCTGCAACCTCAGATTTCCTCCACAGGTACGCGACTGCCTATTCTAAGGACAATCTACCCTTAAAAAATCCTGTTCTTGACGTCTGTCCCTCGACCCTCCTATTTTGCAATTCGGTCACCAACAAAAGCCCTAACAACCTTCTTTCCCATGCTTGTTTCCTTCCTTATGCCTGCAGCCAAGACAAAATCCACTTTCTCCTTCAACGAGTTGCTTCTTGTGATGTGTTGCTCACTTTGGATGTAAGAAATGACACTAACATCACCTTGTATTTATATCATTCACAAGGACTTCCTCAAACGTCCAACTAGTGCTTGACAAGCTGTCACATGGCTTATTAACATCAAGCTGACCTAGACTCTTCTTGTGCAAACCCATTTCTTATCTTCAAAATTCATAACTCCATTTCTACAATTCAGAATCGAATGATTTTCGTTGCGTCAGATTCGTCTCGATGAGAGCTATCATCTTCATCCATCACATGTCGAAATGTGTCCATGGGTTGGCCTAAATCACGATTGGTGCAAAAGCTCACCCTTGGGTTTTAAGCCCACAAGTGACTCTTGTGGTGCTCCACCGTCCAAACCTTGTACCCTATGGCTTGGAGTACCTCCCAAGCTACTAAAAAATCAACACTCCCTCTTAGCGAGGGAGGTTCTTCCAAGACTAGGAAGTAACTCATCATCATCATCATCACTACTCGCAACACTCGCCCAACTCTTGGCGCTTACCACTGTAGCAATTCCTGAAGCATGATCTACCTCTCTCGAAAGTGTCACTATCACATGAAGCATCCTGCTTCTTCTTCTTCTCCTATGTCACTTTCCAATCCCTCCATGATTCCTTCTTGTCATATGTGGAAGGACCCTTGCATCTCACTGACCACACGCTCTTCTTGGGCTGCAAAGTCTCCCTCTGAACTTGCAAGCTCTTGCGAGAACTCGACTCCTTCTGAGCCTCTGGAATCTAGACCTTCTCGAGAACCTGTACCTCCTCCTTTGAAGCCTGCACTTGCAACTGCTTCTCTGGAACCTGCACCTACTCCTTCTTCTTCTTCTGTTAGGCCCCTATACTACTAGTGTAACCCCTTATTGTTATTAGTACAACCCACTTATTATATTGATGTACCCATGTAGTGCCCATATTGTTACTATTGAGTCTTGCCTTCCCATCTTGGATCAAGACCTCAAACCCTTTCTTCTCGATCATCGAGACATAAATCACGCTATATATGAGTCTTGGTACAAATAGTACATCCTGGATCTGCATCACGTGTCCTGTTTCCATCCTGAATGGCACAACTCTTGATTCTCAGATCTCCTTCTGACCCTTGTTGCCCAACACCATGTGCAACTTCGACTCCCATTCAACTAGAGTCTCAAAAACCTCCTGTGAACCTGTCATATGTTTCGATGCGCCACTGTCCACGTACCATCCATCCTCATCGATAGTACCCTGCGAGAAATGAGAGATCATAGCAAAGTCGTCCTCCTCCAATCTCATGGTGAGAGCATTTATCTCAGCAGAAGTGGCAACACCAGCGACTTGCTTCCCTTTCTTCTTCTCGTCATCTACCTTCTTCTTCATCGAACATTTCGAATGACCCATCTTGCCAAAGTTGAAACACTTGACTTTACTCATTACTTACCCTTAATTCGTGCTGCGAGTGCCATGTCATCATCTGAAGCCCCCTTCTTCGGATGAAGATCCTCATCTTGCAACTCTTCTTGAATGAATTCATCCCACAACCTATTCTAGTCTGGCAACTTCTTTTTAGCAACGATCCCCTTGATGAAGGGCTTCCATTCCTTGGTGAACCCTTTGAAAGCAATCCTCACCATATCATTCTCTCAAATAGTCACATCGACAACAACAAGCTCATCTTTGACGTGAGACAATCTCGTCAAATACGAAGTCACTCCTTCACCCTGTATCCTCTTGGTGGACTTCAACTTATCCTCCAATACCAATACCCGATTCTTGTTCTTATTTTGGAACAAATTCCGAAGAGCCATCCACATCTCATGTGCAATGGTCTTCCCAGACAAATGAGGTATTAGGTTATCCTTCACACCATCAACGATGATCAATCTCGCCCTCATATCCAAATCCTCGTACACTTCTAGCTCCTTTGGGTTAGTTGGCTTCTTGATGGCTTTCTCGATGAACTCCCAAATCCTGTTGACCTGCAAGACCAACTTGATCCTTTCCTTCCATGGATTATAGTTGGACAACCTCTCCAACCTGTCCTCATACTGGAGACCAACCTGCAACTTCGACATTGTCACCTACATTGCGACCAACTCCCTCTTAAACTGTACTTCGTTGTGCACAACTTTGATTCACTGACTTCTAAAGTAGCTCAGACATTCTCTGATACTATGTTGAATTTCCACGATCTTGGGTCTAGGATAGAATCTTAGAATCTCTGACGCTACCAAACCAAGAATCTCAACAAGAACTACTTTCCACAACGGAAAATATAAAACAATAAATCAGATATGCACAAGTATACACAATTTTTAACAAAATATTGTACAATAATGTACAACCCAATCTTCGTTATATTAAACCAATCTGAATAATACAATAGTTTATGGAATACAAGATACAATGACAATCATGCTGCAACCTCTATGTCGTATCGTGTCCTGCTGGTGCTTCGCTTCCGTTCTTCTCTATAGCTGCCCCTTAGCCCATCAAAGGACAACACATAGAGTCTCCAGGAGGGCTTCCACCTATCACTATTGCAAGTCACTTCTGCTACAATGACGACACACTAATCCAATCTGCTCTCTAGGCTGGTCAATACCTGAGCTCCAATCTGCGAATCTAGTAGCCTCTTTTGTCCGTCAAAGATCTACACATCAAGCTACAAACTTCACCCAATCACGCAACAACCAGTGTCCTTCTTGTATGCTGCTCTAGGGCTACTTTGGGCTATGAACATGTTGCCCTCAAACAAACCAATGATGCCCAATACACCCACTGCAAGATTTGCTCCTAGGAGGGACTTTCAATCATCATGAAAATTCCTCCAAATGGCTCCCACAGGGTTCTAGATAAACTGATCCAATAACACGGATCCAACACCTACAAGATGCACCAAAACACATACCTTCAACTCACTGTTTAAGGTTTCCTCCTTTGCTATCAACCTCGACCTGGTTAGGGCAAAACCACAATCACTTTCCAGCCGTTAATTTCACTGTCCTTCCTTGAGGGGTTGTAGTAGTTTGCTGCAAGTCTAGTTTGTTCTAGCCCTCAAACAATCCTCGACCCTCCTTCAATTCACTTCGACAACCTCAAATTTCCTCCACAGGTATGCGGCTGCTTGTTCTAAGGACAATCCACCCTTAAATGAACCCTTAAACAATCCTGTTCTTGACATCTACCCCTCGACCCTCCTATTCTGCAATTCAGTTACTAATAGAAGCCCTAACAACCTTCTTTCCCATGCTAGTTTCCTTCCTTATGCCTACGGCCAAGACAAATTCCTCTTTCTCCTTCAATGAGCTGCTTCTTGTGATGTGTTGCTCACTTTGGATGTAAGAACTGGCACTAACATCACTTGGTATTTATATCATTCACAAGGGCTTCCTCAAACGTCCAACTAGGGCTTGACAAGCTATCACATGGCTTATTAACATCAAGCCGACCTAGACTTTTCTTGTGCAAACCCATTTTTTATCTTCAAAAATTCATAACTCCATTTCTACACTCGAAATCAGATGATTTTCGTTGCGTCGGATTCATCTTGACGAGAGCTATCATCCTCATCCATCACATGTTGAAATGTGTCCATGGTTTTGGCCCAAATCACGATGGGTGCAAAACCCCAACTGTGGGTTCCAAGCCCACAAGTGACTTGTGGTGCTCCACCCTCCAAACCCTGAACCCTAGGGCTTGAGTTGTTGAAGAAAATGTAACTAGGTTCGGTATTTATACATGTAATTTTGATCTTTGTACTTGTCAAAAAAATAAATATTATTTTTGTAAATTATAAGAATGAGTTTCTTGCTCATTTCATAGGTCTAGGAAAGTCAAAGAGTCAAAGACATGTGTAAGGAGCTCTTCTTGAGCCTTCATGTAATGTATATGGGTCAACCACATGTATAAGAACAACCCTCCAAGACTAGCACGATCCTCTTAAAGACAAGCAAGCAAAACGATGAAAAAGCACGGTCAAGTCGGCCAACAAAAGAAGTAAATGGAGTCATGTTGACTTACAAGATGAGACACATCGGTTCATAGGTCCATGTCGGCTTGAATACATGGTCAAACACTTATAAATTGGCAACTAATGTCACCGCAAAAGTACAGAACACAATCTCGCAATTCTCTAAGGAAGCTCGAATGAAACCAGGGTCTGCAACCTCGCATGATTTGAACAAGTATACTCTCGGATGACTACAGCCAGAATACTATATCGTTACCTCGTAGGAAATCTCAGTCATCTCCTGAGTATATGTTTCGGTGCATTGCTAATACTCCTTGAAGGAAAGAAATGATACAAGTCTCAACGCTATGACAATGCATTCACAAGTGACTACACTCTCGGCATGAAGGATCTATGTAGAAACTTAGTCTCAGCTTATATATATAATAGACTCAGTCACTATCTTGATGCTTTCATCTAGAGGGCGGATTGTGGGTTGTTGCATAATCCTGACATCAAGCCTCTCCTCATATTCTTGTTCTTCAATTATTTCTTGATTCATGATGTAAGAACAAGGAGATTTTTCTTCATTGTTCTCTACCTCTGACTCGTCATCTTCTTTATCTATATGAGTAAAAGTATCTTCTTTCAATTCCACCACATTGACCTCAATGAGATGGGACTTTTCACTACCGTTCTCCTGTTGAGGTGACACATTCAACTTTTTTGTAAGGTTTTCTGTTATTGATTTCTTTACGACCTTGAAGGTAAATGAGCCATTCCTCGCCTTGAGATATTATTCTTCCTTCAAAGATATTTGAGATATGTTCTTTCCTTCAATGTGAGGGAGATCACTTTGATTCCTCTGATGATGATGAAGTACTCTTCTTAAGATGTAGAATGTGAGAGACTTCTTAAGATGCTTCAAATGTGTAGAGTCCTTCTTGATGCTCTTCTTGTATTTGGCCCTTATGTATCCTTCTTCAATTGAGTGATCTTCAAGCTGCCTCTTCTTGTCACCTTAGCTTTGATTCCATGTTGAGAAATCTAGGGCAGCTAGATTAGATGTGATTTCTCTTAACTTGATAACTGCTTGTGATGTTCTTTAACTTCAAGTTGTAGAATTTATAATTAACTTCTTCTTCTCTTGATTATTATAGTGTTCACATCATCAAACGACTACCAAAAACATGAAGATCAATAAAACATGTGGACACAAGATATAGTTTGTTAGCCACGGCCAAAAATTCTCCTAGAGAAGAAAACCACAAGTAATTCCTCTCTTCTTATAGAATCTTCAAATGATGAATTCCAAGACCTTTTGGACCCAAGACAGAGACCCCTCCAAGGCCATGTCAACCTACTCCTTAATGAGCTTATTCCTCATAAAGTCAACCCAAGTCAACCTGCTTCAAAACCGCCGCAACTTCACTTTTGACCTTAAGTTCAGACTTGCAACTTCTTTTCTACAATTTTCAGCCTTATTGCAAAAACTCTAATTCTCCCCTGTGGATGAAAAGATTGTAAAATAGGTCTTCTTCTTCCTTTGCTTAGGGTGCTTCTTTCGCCTTGGAAATTCAGCGTCCAAACTTGATCTTTTGATACCAAACTTCGGCTCTTTTAGATGACTGCAATTTGCTCCTTGCTGCAACAAAGTTTGCCCTAATTTCTTCGCATGTGTGAGATAATGTGGCCCAAAAATCATACTTCAAAACTCCAATCTCTCTTTCTTGAACTTCGCTTGCCCTTTAGACTTCTTTCTCCTTATGATCAAACTTCTTTCTCTTGCTTGATTGAATGTCTTAGATGTCTTCTTCAAATGGGGTTTATAGCACTTATATATACCCTTTTTGTGAGGTTCAAATAGCCCTTAATAAGGCCAACTTCATCTCTTGTAGGCCGACTTGGTCTTGGAGGGATTATTTATACAATATTGACTCAAATAAATTCTTTTGACTTGATACAAAATGGCCAATAAAGTCTATTACATATAACAATGACTCTATTGACTCATAGATTTTATGACAAAGCCCTAGAAGCACACAATGGGTGCTCGACCTATAAATAAAATGACCTTGAGCATGAAACCCATGCTATAAAATAATAATAAAAGTTTTCTCTCTTTACATCAAATACATAAAATCAAAGTACATAAGACATTTTGAAGACCGAACCTAATTACATATTTCAACAGGTCTCACACCTTGAGACATGGGAGGGCTAGTACCATGTTATGAATATAATTCATAATTCATAATAAATGTAAGTATAAATATAATAATAATAAACGACAATCAATTAACTAATGATTAGTTAGTTAGTAATGAAGAGGCATGTCTTAGAGACATGGCCATTCGTGAAAAGGCACATGCCTAGGGTATATAAGCGGGCACTCATTCTCATTTGTAATCATCATACATCAATTCTTTATACAATATACAATTTACAATTACTATCCTACGATGGATGTCTTTGTCTACAAAGTATTTTTAATATTTCCGTTGCATATACGACTTTTGGTCGTTACATTGGTATCAAAGCAGTTCAATTCTCTGGCCACTCCACTGCTGCATAGAGCCACGCTCTTCGATCCAGGTCCTTGGCCGTAAAAAATCGTCAACATCTTTGTCGTTGAAGTGTTTCGCTACCAGAGTTTGGAGCTTTTCCATTCTCTCATCAGTAGCCTATTGGCCATTTAAAAAAAGAACAAGTACATTAAAAAAAAAATAATATATTATTATAAGGATTTATAATTTAAAAAAAATTCTGATTAGAAAAAATAAAAAAAGGGGTAAAAGGAATATTTAAAAAAAGGGCTATAAAAAAATTTATATATATATATATCTAAAAGAAGAAAAGGAAATAAAGGTCAAAGTGTATGACGTCTGCCTTCCACCTAAATCATTAACCATCGACCCAAACAACCGTCGCAACTTGTGTTGTATCTGGCCTCAGTACTGCCGCAAATTCTAAATCACTGTTGCTGGTCTAAGACTGGCTAGTCGCATTCACGACAACATCTATCTAGCATTTTCCTTCAAATTATTCTAGGCTTTTGCCTATTTGAAGAGAAGAGAGATCAAGGTCCTATTTAGATATTGAATAAAACTGTTTTGTATTTCGGCCAGGGGTTCGCGTAGTTTAAGGTATGTGCGCGGAGTAATCCCGTGTCTCAGCTGGACTTGTTTCCAATCCTAACAATTTAATCATATCCAACTTCTTTTGAAATCTAAATATGCTGCCTCGGTTTTCATTTTGGGTCTTGTAAGCAATGTATGTTAAAAATCTGGAGAGTGGAGTATTGTCTAAGAGTTAGTTTTGTTCGTTTTCCTCGTTTTGCAATCGGTCCCCTTCCTGTCACTGTTCCCTGCAACAAAATAAAAAAAGGGTCAGCGTCCTTGTAGCATTGTCCGACCTCCGCTGCCAACCCTCAACAGAATATCGTGCCTCATATTTTGTCCTGCCAAACTTCGGTCAACATTGCCCTGTCCGACCTCGTTCAATGCTTGCCCTTGTCTTCTGCTGTGCTGTCGACTTCTCCAATCGATATCCCTTGCATGTTTTTCACTTGGCTCATATGTTGTTTCAAAAAGTCATATTATTCCAAATACACAAACCTTCCACGTTTTTTTTTTTTTCATAGGCATTAATTATATCATTAATTATTATTAATGGTATAATTAATTAGTACATAA
>APFE031636255.1:0-28484 GCA_000404065.3 Pinus taeda
AAAAAAAATCTCTCTCCTCTCCTTCTTTTTCCATCTTCACTCCACCTCATTTGCCATTCCACTCCATCTCCATCTCATTCACTTCACTCCATCTCATTTGCCATTCCACTCCATCTCCATCTCATTCACTTCACTCCGCTTCACTTTCACTCCATTCCACTCATTTCATTTTCATTTCATCAATAAAAGTTCCTTTCAGGACTATTTTCACTCAGTTAGTTCTTTTCTAACTATCTTTGTTCAGCTAAGTGGGTGTTGTCCTAGTTTCCGCAGCTGGAAACAATGTTAGTGCAAAAATCATGAAAATCCAGGTGTAATTGAGCAATTGCCATGAAGACATGGAGCATCTCTAAGACATCAAGAAAGAACAGATGGTTAAAAGCTATGAGCAAGAAATGACAAAGTTTCCAAACGT
The DNA here is from genome assembly GCA_000404065.3 of Pinus taeda. Lineage (NCBI taxonomy): Eukaryota > Viridiplantae > Streptophyta > Pinopsida > Pinales > Pinaceae > Pinus > Pinus taeda. The sequence goes on from APFE031636255.1 coordinate 416, forward strand.
ATGAGCAATTTTTTTTTTTATCAAATAACAATTAAAGTCATGATTATGCATAGTTATCAAACCATAAAAAGTTCTACTATGTGCAATGATTCAATATGATAGCTCCATTGTCCACTCCTATCCCACGATATTACTCTGCACACCATGCATTTATTTCTTAACGGTATCATGATGGATTTTTCGAGTTTAAACTCAAGTTGACTGCACTTTCATTTTCCACCTGCGCTCATGAGATGTGACCAATCCCTTTACGGCTCCTCTCCACCGCATTTTCCGCAGCCATCTATCAAAACGTGTAATCTCTCGTACGCAGCTGCTAATTCAAATCTTGCCTCCACTCTGTTCACTTACCATTTCATTAAATGTATTCCTTTCATATACACGCATTTCAAATTGTGAACTTATTTGTGACTGCTTACCCTCTGTTCCGCCTGTAATCTGAGGCATTCCCGTTACCTGCTACCGATTACAGCCACTGCATTTTACCATAAACCCTGCAATCGAGCTACCTTCCCTCTGCTAAATCCTTATACGCAATTGCATCCTCAGTTGAAATTCAAAACAGAGAAAGGAATGGGAAAATTACTAAGGGCAGAGCCAGAAGGACCGAAATATCTAGAAGGTTACCCTCAAGCAAAAGATTTGCTGAGGAAAGCCAAATGGTTACGCTTCATCCAAAAGTTCAAAGGCTATAACAAAGAGGTAACCAAGGCTTTTGCACGGTCTTTCGATGGTCAAATGGTGGAGATTGGAGATTTGAAGCTCACGGTGACCGAAACAACAGTAGCAACTGCCACAGGCTTACCTCAAGAAGGAGAGCGATGGTTCAAAAACAAAAGCGTGGATGAACAGGCATGGAGAATTATGCTAAGAAACCCAGGTATGGACACCACTATGTTTACTAAAGGAATACATGTTCATGCATTGAAGGAAGAATGGGCCAGTCTGCTATTAGTTATCCAAAAATTTGTCACTTGTGAAGGCCGCTTTGGCTCGATGTACATGTACCATGCTAGACTACTAATGAATTTTTTAGAGAATCAGACTCTTAATTTGCCTTATTTCTTGTTGTTGAATTTGAAAAAGATGAGTATTACAGTCCAAAAACACATAGGCAATATAGAACCTCATCTATATCATCATGGACTTATAAAAATTCTCATTGAGGACTAACTAAAGAAAAACAAAGATAACTGGGAACAATTCTTGATAAGAAACTACTTCCAAGAGCCATCTGAGGTCTCTGAAATTAGTACACCAAAGACACCAAGAAAAAGTAGGATGAGAGAAAAGAGCACTCTAGTCCAAGACTCCCCTACTACAGAAACTCAAGAAGTTGGTCAACAAGAAGAAGAAAACAGAACTAAAGACAAGAAACAGAGGAAAGATAAAGGTAAAAGGACCATCCAAGAAGTCTACCAATCACCTGAGCCATCCATAGAGGAGGATTATCAACCACTGTCAGAAAGATTAGTACATCTTCAGGCTGATATAGCAAAGAAAAAGGAAAAAGGGAAACAGAGTATACAAGAAAAGAGTACTAGTCCACCATTCTTGAGGAGAAGCCACAGGTTAAGAAGGAAGTGGATAAACACAAATAAAACGGCCCCACTTCATCGACTTGGGTGGAGAGACACCTGAGAAAACTCCAGCTGGTCGTAGTTCACCTAGTCCTCAACTAAGTATTGAAACTAGTCCTCCACATGATGAAAGCCCTTCTCGGCCAGAGCTAGAGAGCAGTCCTCCTCCTCCACCAGATTTTGAGCTCAGTCCAAGAAAGACACCTGAAATAGATCCCAATCAACAGAACGTATATGACTACTTGGAATCATTGGAAAAATCAGCTGCAGGTCCGAGTACCACTCTACCACTAGATGCACAAGTTCAGTCCTTAAAACAGGAGGTATTTGAATTAGAGGTCCTAAACAGGCATATCAAGTAGGAAAATGAAACACTCAAGGAACATAGCAAAGTAGATAAAATTATTCATGATAACACCATGCTTCATTTGGGACTATGGCAAAAGAAAAACAATAAACTAAAGAAAAAGTGCAAAAAGTTGAGCAAAGCATTGATCAATCTCAAATTCAGATGTCTAATAAGGAAACCAAGGATGGTGGTAGTACCAAACAAGAAGAAAAGAGGGCTAGATGTCCTAGCAGAAGCATCAGAACATATGGACTAGAGGGGAATGTCTAAATTTTGGTTGCATGAGGACATGCAACACCTTCACAGTGGGGGTATGTTGAGTCCCAAACCTGCACTTCCCTATATACCCTTTCAGCCTTCTTTTTCCATTTACTTCATCTACCCAACTATCAAATCATTGCATATTAGTCTAAAAAGAGCTTATGAAATGGTTTCCTAACTATGTTTATGATTGTTGTTTGATTTAGATTTTTTGTTCAAACAGCTGCGGAAACTTGTCACTTTCTGCAGCCAGCCCAAGTTTCCGCAACCATTTTGTCAAAAGCTATGCTACAGGTGTCCAATGGAGAAACCAGCCACATGGGCAGGATGTAGGTGACGTGTACATGGAGTGTGTCCTCTCAGATCAGCCAAATCACTCATAAACGGTCATGGTCAATGACGGTCAAAGGAAGGGCCAAATGAGGAATTTTGCGGTGGCACGGCTCTGTTTTGGCCACGTGAAGGATTGCGTGGCACAATCCTTCATTTCTGGAGGTACTGGCACAACTGTCGATCAGCCTGTGAACCGAATCAAGCAGCCACCACTCCATGGATTCAACTGTCGTAATGACCATCACGCTAAATCTCAGGCCATGGAGATTTACGTGTCTCTTGGCAGCACAAAATCTAGGAATTAGTTACTAGCATTTTCACTTATAAATAACGCGTTGATATACGCTAGATAGTTAGTCTTTAAGATGTAAATTTTGACTGTTGTTTCAGCCCACTGTACTATACTTTCCTTTGCTTTATTACTGCAATTCAATATATGAGAAGACAGCGTTCCTGAATCCAATTTGTGACTAAGTAGCTGGCTGGCTGAGGTGACAGAGGGCCCCTGTACACCAAAGCTTTGTATAGTTTCTTACTTGCTTTTGTTTACTGTTTTTGTAGTCATTACTTGTATATATTTTATGATGTTATGATGTTCATCACTGTCTATATTTCCTTCATGTTTTCTTCATAATTGTTAAGCTGATCAGTGTTTCTTTTACAAGTTTTTGTAGGCAGCCCGGGCAAATTTACATATTTTTTTTTATAGCTACTGACATGAGATCATCTTGTCCTTTCTGCTGATTTTCATTTACTAAGTTTAATTCCACCATTGTCATTTCTTTCAAGTTTTGTTTTTCTTGATTACTTTTCTGCCATTTAGACATCATATTACTTACCTATTTATGATTTCCTTTCTATAGCTAAGCGACTCAATTAGTAAGGAATCAGAATATTACTTGAAGTAGTGTGATCTAGTTTGCTTTCTTGCAAGTTAGAGATTGAATTACTTATGTCATTTTCAAGAGTTGAAAATGAATGAGTATTTAAATCTTAGTTTCCTTTAATGCAATTTAATTTCCTGCAATTTAGATATCATAATACTCAGCTTGTTTATGATTACTTCCTATAGCCGGACTGAGTCGAAAAGTGAAGGGTCAAAGTATGGGTTGAAGTAGTGTGATTTAGTTTGCTTTGCTTTCAGTCTTTGAGTTGCTTTAAGTTCAGATTTTATTTTCTTTTTCATACAGTAGTAAGGATACTGGGCCATTGTCACTAGTTCATTGTTTTGGTACATTTACTTCTTTTGAGAATTGATTTCATTTTAGTCAGTTTGGAAACTTTCTTTTTGAGAACTTTTAAGTTTGGAAAATTATTGTAGAAATCACCATTACCATTCACACTTAATTTTCAATTTCGCCATCTCACACTAGGGAATCCACAGAAGATAAACCCAAAAACAAACTAAAAACTCAAAAATGACAAAAGACTAAGGAAAAGGTTATCTTGCACATACAGTGCACTTCACTTCCTCAATTTACGACTCCTGGATTGACATTTTAAATAGCAATTTAGGACATACTAAATTGACCGAACAATAACCATCTAACAAACATAAAAGTCATCTAAGATAAACATTCAAATTCACTACCATCGTCTAATTATATACACCTCTAGCACATAAATATCATAGCTAGCACACAAATCTAATAATTTAACAGGGAATCATTGTCGTGATCACATCTAACAAAACACAAACATTATAATCTAACATCATCACCACACACATTCTCAAATTAGTATACATCTCATGTCATATAACATACACATATATCTGCAAGCACATTAAATGAACGTATCTAACATGACCTAACAATATACACATCAACACCAACATATAAATTAAGTGGTGATGGTCTGTGGAGTGGGATTTTCAAAACCAAATATATCCACTATTTGGATCTCCAGGAATGGATAAGAGTGGATGCTCCAACTCCATCAAGAATTTCCCAATCATGGAGAAGTTTGCTTATTACAAAACATTGGTTCCTCGACAATTTGTCTTGGAACATTGGCTCTAGATCCACAATGAAATTTGGTCTACATATTCTTTTAGGTATGCATGGCTAACACTCCATCTCTTTCCCATTGATCTCTTTCTTACATGACATTGACATTCAGGTGCTTAAGGACATTGTTGTGATTTCCACCTCACCCTCCTTCACCACTCATTGGAAAGATGCATGCATGCTCAATATTTTGGCTCCTCTTGTCCAAGAATGGTCAGATTGCATTATAAAATTACAACTTGTTGGGATTCCATTGTCAAATTCCGCTGACAAATTATAGTGAAATGAAGGCTTGCATAAAGGTCATGTCATTGTAAAAGAGGCTTACTCCATCATTGATCAGGTTGTGGTCCCGAAAATGCTTCACCCTTGACTACACAGGGCATGACAGTGGCTTGTGCCACAGAAACTCAAATGCTTCCTTTGGATGGTGGCTCACAACCAAATTTTAACATGGGAAAACCTTATCAAAAGGAGATTTCAGGGCTCAAGTTGTTGTAGCCTATTCAGGGTTCATGGAGAAGAGATTTCACACCTTTTCCTTCATTGCTCATTCTCCAGATCTATTTGGTTTAGTGTGCTTTGACTTCTTCAATATAATGTTGCTTTGGACTAGTCAAACATCATCATTAGCCTACAACTTTGGTTCACTGAAAAAAGATTCATAATCCTTTCCTTTCTTCCACCTTTGGGGTATTTGGTGGGCTCACAATGCTCTAATCTTTGACTCTACTCCACCAAACATTATTAGGACCTGCTCCTCAATTGTGGCATATTACAAGGAGTTCTCCTTTGTGGCCTCTTAGCCACCCTACTCTCCCCGAATCCATTTGGATTTGTGGTCTTCCTACCCTGTATGATTCTTTTATGGAGTCTACTCATTTGGAACCTATGGCAGTGACATGGCAATCTATCTTGACCCTACATACATTTTCAATTTTTTTTGGCACAGTGGATATGGCTCGAACTCTAGGGCCGAGCTTCTAGAATTATGGGAAGTCATATATTGTGCCAACAAGATTGGATTGTCGGAGATTGCTATTTTCGACAATTCTAAGTCTGTGACTAACTCGGTGAATGAAAGTTTTGACATTCAATATCCTTCTCTCCTCAATTGGAAACAAAGGAGTCAGGTTCTAAACATGGCTTTTAAGAAGATCTCTTTCTCTCATATCTTCCACGAACAAAATGATGAGGCAGATGTTTTGTCCAAGCAAGGATGCAATGTGGATCAGGGTTCATTTCACTTTGAGGGATTCATCTCTGCATGTTTGTTGCCATTTGAACATATTTTGATCTGAAGGCTCTATTTCTCTACTACTTTTTTTGCATCACTCTGCCTTCTCTAGTTTTTTGTGTTGTTACTCTCTTTTGTCTCACTATGTTTTTTTTCTGGATCATATTTTTGTTCAATCATTCTTGATTTGGACATGATGCTTGTAGTCCACTGATTTAATTGTGAATCTACTCCATGGCTCTATATTTGCACGTGTACTCTCATTCTATATCAATGAAAGTGTTTTTGCTTCTTGGAAAAAAATAAGGCATGACAACTTCAAACATTTGAAATTAAAATTGATTTGAAAACACACAAAAAGCAAAAAGTTCAAGATCTACTGAAAACAATATTCCCCTACATATCAATATTAACGTGGGAGTTTGGGCTATCTTTGACAACATGTAACCTTATACCTGAACGGGCTCTGATGCCTCTTGTCCATCTAAAGGAGACACTGTGTAGAATAGGGAATCAACCCAACAAATCATCATACATCTAGCTTCAACTATGTAATCCAAAAAGACAAAAATTCATGAGTAGAACCGATTGAACTCGATCCAACGAGGTGAAGGGAACCCTATGCTTTGGGTTTGGGAGGGAAATGTCAAAGGAATTCATTGAAAATTGCTTGTTCCCGCCAACTGAAAATGTCAAGGATGTGAAGCAAATCATTTGTGGCAAGGATATGAAGCTCGAGCAATGGAACAGACGCGCGACGGGTAATAGAAGCTAAACATTTACGGATGTCAATCCCTGAACAGACATGCTATGACCAACAGAACATAATCATTGAACACGTGGCATAGCAATTCCCCTAACTGAAAATTGTGACCCTTTACTATCCAAACTATTAACTCAAGTTGTAGATTGTGCTTAAACATATAATATTTGCATTTTATGAAATCACCATTATCTAAACTATTTTTAATTTTTAAAGATTTGAAATTCTTCCACCCTAATACCAATATAAACGAGGCCTATCAACATAATTGCAAATTAATTTAAACAATTTAAACAATTTTTAAAAAATAAACATAAAACTTAATTAAAATACACAATCTTTGCAAAATAATTATAAAACCTAGCAAAAGTTCTAATAATAATGAATTCTAAAATTTCTCTATCATACTAACAACACAAGTAGTAGAAACTCATAATGATGATATAACTATAATATAATTTGCAAACTATCATCTGATTAAAGAGATTTTCTTAACCACAACAACATATCACCCATTATTTTCTAGACAAAACCTACTCACGAAATAAATGGCAAATTTTGGGACACATTTTTTTGGTTAGAATAACCACAAAATTGTAATTTCATTAACTTCGTGGAATTTTAATTTCATTAAATCCATTGCAATCCAAAAATATGATTGAGAATGTTTTTAAAAAATCCATCCTTATTCTCAAGATAGATTGCAGTTTTGAGGATATATTATTAGATTCCAGTTGTATTGGCCAAAAAGGGCATCTTTTAGAATAAATTGATTAGATCCTCATTGAATTTACAAAGAATAGGAGATTTTTGGGAATATATTGATTAAATTCCAGTTGTATTTAATAAGGCTATTGATTAGTAGTAAGACAACTCCACATGGTAGCTTTGAAATTTTGATAAATCACCCAAATTTTCAAAATTGTAGTTTCGAGAATATATTGATCTGATTCCATTTGTATTTGTCAAAATAGGGCGATTTGATTAATTGTGAGACAACTCCATACTGTAGGTTTGAAGTTTCGATAATATCCAAACTATCAATTAAATTTACCTACTGATATTTTTTTGAGTGCGAAGGTCAATATCAACCAGCGCTGGAATTTTAGGATTCGACCACATCTGAAATTTGATATCCCGCCACATGTTTCTTTTTGTTTTTTACCACCTTTATTCGACCAGATCTGAAATTTGATATCGCACCTCATGTTTCTTTTTGTTCTTTACCACCTTTCTTTTCGAGGTGGTGTATTTTACACACAGGGAAAAAACGGAGGGCCATGTTTCTTTTTGTTTTTTACCACCTTTTTTTTCGAGGTGTATTTTACACACACGGAAAAAATGGAGGGCCATGTTTGGAATTTGAATTTGATTTGAATGAAGTTTTTTTAACGATGCCGCCTATATAATTAGCATCGCCATATAAATTAAATAGAAAAATAGATATGAAAATATTTCAAATAAGTATAGTACTATTTAGGTCTAAGATTTTGGTGACAAATGGAAAGAGAGGATAGGTAGGTTGCCACCACCCGAGATAGCCAATAGAGGGGGCGGTGGCAACGATTCCATTGCAATGGTTAAAAATAGATGGTGGAATGTTACTTAGACTTGAAACTAATGATATGGAGGAGGATGTCAATTATTTTGGATCGAAATGATGAGAGCTATGAAAGAAATTCATGGCAGAAGCATGTAAGTTGGTTTATCCAAAATATGGAGGATAGCACAAATGTCTTGGTTTATAAATTGTAATGATTTAATAATTTATTGTTAATAGAGATTCTGTAACAAGGATGGGCAGAGTGCAGTCTATAAAGGTTTGTGTTCATGGGAAAGGACTAGCATTTACTCGCAGAACATTTATATATATGTGGCTCATATGTGTTTGAATGTAGTGTAATGCCAGAAGGGATTTTGAGACTGGCTAAGAGAAACTTAGGCATCCCAAATAGTCAATTAATTAGATGAATTACAATCTGTGAGGGTCTATATGCTTGGTAATGGTTGAGAATCTTATAATGTGCTTTCGAGTGGGAAGGAAGCCTAGTAAATTAAACAATATATCACTTCAAATAGGAAAGGTTGTCGTGGGCCTTTGGGAGAAATTTGGAAGTTCATCAATAATAAAGCTCTATGGGACGAAAACGTTGCTCCAGGTTTATGGTCAAGGTGGTTTGTAATAGAGGTCTACTACAACATCATAGGTTCTCTAGGTATTTCTCATTTGTTTCTCTAGCTAGTTGTTGACACTTGTTAAATTTCCAGTCCCCATAGATTTGCTTGGCATATTCTTGGATCTTTGGTTGTTGGGTTACAAGTAATTAGAAATTTATGTTTCATAAACTTTGTTGTTGTTTTTCTCGATGGATATTGAAGCTTTTTTAGAGCTCCTTTTGGTAACCAGAGGCATAGAAAAGCTCAGAGTAAGGGGGCAGGCGTCAATATGGAGGATGAAAAAGTATCAAATTAGGAGGGAAGGGGTTAATCTAGAGGAAGAGAAAGTATCAATGAGCTTAGATATTGGGAGGGGAAAAGTTGCAAAACCCTGGTCTCTAAGATAGGGAGAAGCAAATACAAGGAGGGGAAGCATATTGGTGGCAAGCAGGGAATATTTTTTGGGCTAGTGAAGAGGAAAAATCTTTTTTGGTCAATCAGGGTTATAACCAACATTCTCACTTGGTGGTTATCCTCTGTTTGGATAGGTAGGTGATTTCCTTTGTCGTGGTAATATAGAATATATAAGGGGAAGTGTAGTAGACATTTGCCATTTTTTGGGCTAGTGAAGAGGAAAAATCTTTTTCTGTTGGTTAGGATTATAACCAACATTCCCACTTGGTGGTTATCCTCTATTTGGATAGGTAGGTGGTTTCCTTTGTCATGGTAAGATAGAATATATAAGGGGAAGTGTAGTAGACAGTTGCCAAACCAAAGGATTGAAGGATTTCTCACTATGTCGCATGAGGGAGGTGGATCAAGGAGAGGCTTAGCCTATTACAAGGAAAGAACCCATTGTGATAATTCTCAGCTTCAGAAAATAGTTGATGGGTCTACAACCAAATACCATTAACAAATGCTAGATCATGTTTAAGAAGAACTGTCTAGATAAAAAAGAAAGGCATCCTCTCAAAAAACCTCTCTTTCAGACACAAAAGTGAGGATTCAGTGGGAAAGTTGGATTCCAAATACAGGGTAAGCAAGGTCCGAAGGGAATGACTACACCCAAGCAATGAGCCTCTATTGGAAAATTAAATTCTTTTCGTGGCGAGCACTTGAATAATCAGAAAGTGAGGAGAGATCTACTATAGACATTGGATCACATGCATGGGCACCTAAGGCATTATGATTGCACATTGGAAGAAATGAACTAGAGGTTGGTGAGGATAGAGAGACATCTTGGGATTCCAACAGCAACTCGAGACCTCCGACTACACCAACAGATCCTATTTCAGTAAATGGATTAAACTCGAATCTCACTCCCTAAGTTTATGATATATTTTTGTGTTGGGGATGAAATTCCTCTTTCTAGTTTACATGGACATGATAAAATAGATCATGTTTTTATGTTTACGTCTAGTTATGTTAATACTATCGATCACTGATAACCTTCCATAAAACCCGATTTTAAGTATCGTCCAATAATATCTTTAATATTAATTTTTTATTTTACTTAATACAAAAACACTATTTACACTCATATATATCTCACATTATCTAATATATTATATAATTTTATTAAATTATTATATTATTAATTTATAAAAACTAATAAATATAACAATATTTATTTTTTAAACACATATACAAATTTCTGGTCTCTAAGTGTCGGAGATAGTTATCTGTAAACACTTTAAAATAGACTTGGAGATTTATTCTGGAACATTTAAATAACAATTTTAATACCAAAATTAGTGCATGTATTTAAAAGCTTCTCATGCATAACTTGTATTTTTGAATGAATAAATTTCCTTTTAAAGAATCCAATCTTAATTGAATTTAATATTAAAATCAACTCTTTTTTAAACATTGTTTTTTAAAATATGACTGTAAAATTTAACCTTTTTTATTTTCTCTTTAATAATAATTTAATAATTAAATTAAAATTCTAAAATTTTCAATCTAAACTAAATTACGGTGATAATTAAATGTTGAACGTAGAACACTATAGCAATTTAAAATTAGAAAACGTAGATTTACAGAGATTTGTCTAGATACACTGTCAAATTTCTTCTTTATTTCAGAACAAGTGTAATTTCTACTTTTGAGAACTTGAGAACCTGAGAACCCGCCAATGAGATTCAGAGCCAAGCCAAGAAAGGATCCACTAGGCCGAGACAACTGGTGCTTTTAATATAACAGGCGGGAAATGTATTTGTCAACCACGTAGCTTCAGTTTCGAGGATGGTTCTCGGACCATGAATGAAACAGTTGGTTTACATGCAGCTTCCTGGTCCCTTCGTATGAGAGTTGTCGGGTCATGAACCAACCCAAAGCAAACTCCTATTTGTCCTCTGTCCCAGGTCGCATATAGTCGTGTTTTATCTCAGAAATCAAAATTTTGGTTTCAGTTTTTTCCGTCTCTCTTCCCCTCGCGCCTCTGTGCTTCTGTTGAGGGTCTTATCTACAGGGTCCATCTTGCATCATGAACAAGCTAGTCAAGTTTCTGCTCAGATTTTCTGTAGTTCTATCTCTATTTCTTGGAACCTGAATGTTCTTCCACCTTCTTCTGGATTTCTGATGTTTTTTCATCAGTTTTTGTGTTTTAATCCTACTTATAACATTTTCAGCCACTGTCAACCAGCTTCTGTCCATACCTTATCGGATTGATTTGAGGGTAAGAGTCAGTATTTTCGTGGAAGGATCTTGGCTAATCGAAGCGTGTGCGGGCGGCAGATTCTTGGGATGGCTCGGTCTTCTCGTGGATTCTTCGTGGTTTAGAGGTAAGCAGGGTCCAATCCCATTTTAGTGAAATCGAGAGTAGTTTCAGAATTTAAAACAAAAGGAAAAATCTGTTTTGTTTCTTTCTTACTATTACTTTTTCCAAATCTGAGTGGAAGTTTAGGGATCAGTGCATGTCTCTGAGTTGTTTTAACAACCTCTTAGAGGATATAAAAGCTTTATTAATCAAGCATGCATCATTTTTGAATCCTATCTTTAAGATATCAAAAGTTTGTGTTATATCCAGGCCATGTTTAGATTTTAGATTCAAAATTGGGTATTGGTGGTGCAAGTGCAATGGATGTTACTGTTGCTGCATAATTTTTTTCAAGTTAATCCTGAATTTTTAGTTCTCTTTCTCTTCAAAGGTTTTAATCATCCTCCTCGTCTAAGACATTTGATGGCTAAACCTTCTGTTTTCTCCCCTCTGGTTTTCTCGGGGTCGATAATTTCCAAACTTTAGTTTTCCGAGACCGGTTGGGCCTTGTGACGTAGGCTAAATTTTGATAATTCTTGGAATCTGTCAATAACCACCATCGTTTTCTTCATATCGGAGTGCATATTATCTTTTTCTGATGCTTACATCATTAACTTTTTAAATTCTATCAATTGAAGTACACTTTAACTGGTCTTTTTCTGGAATGGCTGAGAACAACTCTTAGATATTGTCAGTATTTAGGTTATGGGAATTTTTTTCGTATAGCTTGACCATCCCCTCCCTTATCTAGATTGTACTTGGATCTATCTATTTCCATTTAAAGTTGGTTGCTACCTTGTAATCTGCTCTCTAAACTTGCTTTCATCACCTGTTAGCACGGTTGATGTTTCCTTTTGTTTTTATCAGTCTCATGGAGATTTTATCGGATGTGTCTACCACGTCCGCTATGGTGCGGGCCACCATTGAAGCGGAATTGATCCATGGGGGTTCCAATCTTCCGTGTGACTGGCAGTCCACTCTCGCGGAGTTATTAATTCCTGCTGCCACCCAACTGGCTTGTGAGCAGAAAGGTGGTGGACATGAATTCACACAACATAAACATAACCAGCATCCCATTAAGACTATTCTGCCACCCTTAGCTATCAACCTGGATAGTGTTTTTCTCTCAAATCGAATTGCCAGTCTTCAAAGTCGAGTGCTTGTAGGTCGTTGGCATTTTCCAGAAATGGATGATGCCCAGACGAGAATTTGGCTTGGTACTAAATGGAATTCCTTACTGGGATACATTCCCACGATAGTCAAACTCATGAAGGATTGGCATAGCTTTCACTTCTTAAGTGCTGAAGACTTGGAAGTTATTCGGACTCTTCCATGGGTACATGACAAAAGCTTCTTATCCCTTCATAAATGGTATATAGGATATAACCCTATGCTGAATACTCTGTCAAACAATCTTATATGGGTGAAGTTACCTGGTCTACCATAGAATTATGGACAAAGGAGATGCTAAGAGACATAGGAAATGCTAGAGGAAAATTTGTCTTTGTGGACCCGAAGTGCCTCAGGGAAAAGGACAAAAGAGTGGCATGGATTCTAATTGAAAGGAATATAGAGGATGATTTCCTGAACATATTGATCTTTCTTGGGGAGATTAAAATATTCAATAGAGACTTGATTTCTGGGGGGGTCCCTTTTCGGTGCTCTGCTTGCCACAGAATCGAGCACTTAAAAAGAAATTGTCCTCGTCATCCGAGTGGTAGATCCAAAGAGAGGAAGTACCATGATAAAATTTCCACAAAATTCTTGAACCAAGAGCAAAGAGGGGTTGTGGGCATAAGGGCTCAGCATATTGGGAACTCCACTCCTTTAGGTATGTCTATTTTATCCTCCCCTCATGGTTCATCTCCCTATTTCTCTAGAAGCCTATCTATGAAGGCTAGCCCCTCTGCTTTTTTTCCCCGAAAATAAATATCTCCTCATGAGAATTTTGTTATGCATCAATCCTCTCCTAGGAATCAATCTCTGAAGAAAGTTCTCTCATCTGGAAAAATTCTCCGAAGGTCTGTTACTCCATCTAGGAGAGGGGAATTTCTTCATTCCAATCCTTATCCCCCCAGCCCTCTGTTGATAAAGAAATTCGGTCCCCTTACCTATTCCGCCCCCTTATTTTGATATTCCTTCTTCTTCTCACATCACTCTCATCCCCTCTTCCTCCCCATCTCCCGTAAAAGTTCCATCTGTAGCTAAAGGGAAAGCGCCTTGCTTCACAGTCACTCCTCAAAATTCACCAGTCTCATCCCCTATAACTCTATTGGAAGTGAGCTAGACTTACTCTGAGGAAAAAATCACTTGAACTGCATCCCCTCACTATTCACAAACCTGATAAGCCTTCTTCTCCTCTTATTAGTCCAACATCGGCAAGGAACATTACCGTAAGAAGAAAGAAAAACAGAGGTAGTAGGCATTTCCGAGGCAGGAAGGATAATTCTCGGATAGAACTCTGAGACCTCTCCCTCATAGACATTCCTATTATTGACATTGCTGTAAATGGGCCTCTTAGAGCAAGCCAACCCGGGGACAAGCCTACATGAATCACATCCTTTCTATGAATATTAGAGGTCTAGGGGTGGACCATAAATTTTTGGCCCTAAAGCATCTGTTTTCTTCATAACAATCCAAGATTCTCCTCATTCAGGAGACCATGCATGGAGTTCCTGAAACCATATCATATTTTAGGCATGTGTTTCCTTCATGGCACATTGTTGCAATAGAGGCAAATGGTAAATTAAGGGGTTTAGTTGTTCTATGGGATCCAATTTGGATAATGGCAAGGGCATTCAGATGTTTTGCTAGCATCCTGCTTCTTGCAAATTTTTAGGATATTTCTGGCTCCTTCCATATTCTGAATGTCTACGCTTTATATAAGGATCAGTTTTCCTTCTAGAACCGCCTCGTGGCATCAGAATTTTTGGAAATTGATTCAATGATGATATCTGGTGATCTAAATTGCACTTTGAGTTCAGATGAAGTCTAGGGCAGAGGCAGGAAGAATGATCCCTTGGCTGGAACCATAAAAGATGCCTTGTTCTAGCATAATTTTATTGGTGTCTGTCCCCCCCCAAATGGACCCCACATTGGATAACGGTAACTGATGCTGCATATATTGCAAAAAGATTAGATCGTTTTCTAATCCATGATAGTTTATTGGATCGACTGGGTTTAGTAATCTCAAACATTATAAAGTGCTTCCTCTCTGACCACAGACCTATCTCCCTTCAATGGAGAAATCAGGGATTCAGGAAAGGATTTCCTTTCAAATTTAACAGAGTCTGGCTAGAGGATGCATAATTTAATGAACTTATTCAAAAATCTTGGCATAGTTCCTCTCCTCAGGACCAATTTTCTCCCTCCCAGTCCTTCTTGGGTATGCTTGTATCTCTTAGGAAGTGTGTAAAAGATTGGCAATCCAAAAAGAGACTCTTGAACAGGAAAGCTCTTGATGACATACAAGAGGAGTTGGACGGACATCTGAGGATTTGATTGATAATATCATTACTCTAGAATTGTGTTGCTGTATAAAGGAGACGGAAAGGAAAAATCACAATCTACTTGCCATAGAAGAAGCTACCTGAAGACTGAAAAGTCGAGCAATTTGGTTAAAAGAGGGTGATAGGAACACCAAATTTTTCATAGATTTGCAAACTCTACGTGCCAAATTAATGCTATTTGGGAGATAAAAGACAAGGAAGGTAATCTGATTCACTCTCAGGAAGACATCACCAAAGAGGCAGTGAAAGTTTTTGAAAAATCATACAAAACAAATGGGGACTGTGGGATAGAGGATATTCTCTGGAGAATTGATTTATTCCCATCTATGTTTGACGAGGAACAAAATGATCGTCTTTTCCAACCTGTCACCGAGGAGGAACCCCTGATGATAATGAAGTCCTTTAAAAAAGACAAGAGTCTAGGCCCTGATGGATGGATGATTGAGTTTTTCATTCATTTCTTTGATGTGATGAAGAATGAATTTCTGGGTATGGTAGAGGAATCAAGAACCAAGGGCAAAATACATCAGCACGTCACATCTACTTAGATAGCCCTCATTCCCAAAAAGAAGGAAGTCTCCTCTTTCTTGGATTATAGACCTATATCTTTGTGTAATACCATTTATAAAATCACATCCAAAATCATAGCGGGCAGAATTCGGGGTACTCTATCCAAATTCTTGACTCATGACTAGGGTTTTTTAAGATGTCTTCTTATAAAAATTGGCCTAAATTCTCAATGTACAAATTGGATAATGACCTGTGTTGAAAAAGTTAATTATGCTATCATCATCAATGGACTTCCATCTACTTTTTTCTCGGTTGCTAGGGGTCTGAGACAGGGGTGTTCTCTATCCCCTCTTCTGTTTATTCTAGCAATGGATTCCTTAAATCTTCATATCAAAAGAGTTGTCATGGAAAAAAGATTTCGCCCTATGATGATCAGCAAGGGAGATTTCATCTCTCATAACTTATTTGTGGACGATATCTTGATTTTTGGAATGCTCTGTCGGCTCACTTGGAACTGTTTACATGAAATTTTGGGAAAATTCCAAAGAGCTATAGGCCTCCTTATAAATGATAGAAAATCCTCCTTCTATCACGGGGATGTTAATATGGAATTTATAGAGTATCTGGTTCATTTGTACAAGATTGAAGCGAAGTGCATCAATGATGGCATGAAATGTCTGGGTTTTCATCTAAAACCTACGGGCTATTCAAAATCTGACTGGCTATGGATTTCAGACCGATATTTCAAAAGGATAACTGGATGGGAATACAAGTGTCTCTCTATGGCAGGAAGAGTAGTTTTAGCACAATTAGCGTTGGCCCAACTATCAGTGTTTTGGGCCCATCTTTTTTACATTCCAGCAAGTGTAATTCTTTTGATGAATAGAATGACAGCAAATTTTATATGGGGAGGAAATAAGGAGAAAAGCAAATATCATTTGTCAAAACTATCAGACCTTACCCTTCCAAAGAAGCATGGGGGATGGGGAATCATGGATCTCTAGATCTTCAGGATGGCCTTACTATGCAAGTCTCTTTGGAGAGGCGTTTTTGGGGACAGCATATAGAGAAGATCCATTAGGAAGAGGTATATGGCTAGCAGAGATATCTCTTTTTGGTATAGGAAGGGGACGATAAGGTCTCCTCAAGGCTCAACCATCTGGATGAGTTTTCGTAAAGTTGAATCATTTTTCCTCCAAAACCTTGCCTGGAGCTTTCAAACAGGTAATAAGGTTATCATAGGTCTTGACCCTATATCCGGTGGGGGAGATGATATTAATATATCACGACAATTACTAGAGTTCTTCCATCAGAAATGGATTTTTACCTGGAATCGGGTCATTGCAAAATGGCAAGGCCCTTTCCCCATTTGGAAAAATGCTTCGACTTTGGGCTTAAAAGGTTTTTTAGCACAACAGTGGACACAGACTCATTGGATATTAAGGAACAGGGGCATATGTCGAACTGAAGCAGAGGATGTCCTCATTTGGAAGGGGAACAGTGGAAAGGACAATGCAAGTGTAAAAGATATCTATTCAACTCTTATCAGGGTTCACTCTTCTTAATAAGTTAACATTTTTCCTTTATCATTATGGAAAACTGCAAGCCCTCATAAAATCATCATTTTCTCCTGGTTAGTTTTCCATAACAAAAACCTTACTTGGGAAAACTTGCAAAAGAGGAACTGGTCCAGAACTGGAATATGTTTAATATGTAAAGCAGAGGGAGAAAATAACTTACACATGTTCCTGCAATGTATTCACACCCTTCAGCGTTGGAGGAACCTTGCTTCCTTTTTTGGTTTTAATTTTGTTCCGCATTCTTCACTAAAAGAAGCACTTGATTGGTGGAGTAATCATAAAACAATCTGGAGACCTATTCCATAACTAGTCTTTTGGTCAATCTGGAAATGGAGAAATAACACTTTGTTCCAAAACAGAAAGGAAGTTTTTAGCACTGTTTTTGAGAACATTATCACTCTTTATAACTCCATTCCTCCCAAGATTTCACAACATAAAAAGAAAAAATCAAAGGAGCAAACAACAAGTCACATGATCTTTCCAAGAGCCTATTTTGATGGGGCGACACAAAACAATATATGTGCTTGTGGGGTCTACATAGCCATGGAAAAAGATCAATAGTTTGCCATCCACTGGAAAGGGGGAAAAGGAACCAACAACAAAGCTGAGGCAATGGCTCTATCAAGGCTTCTTTACTTGAGCTTATTCCTAAATATTCGGTCCCTGCAGATCTATGGTGACTCTAAAATCATTATAGATCATGTCACACCCAAGAGTTCTATAAAAAATCAACACCTTTCAAGTTGGATGAACAGAATTGACACACTCTGGAGGAGGAGGAAGGATTATACTATACATCATGTCAACAGATCTCAAAATACTCAACCAGATGATTTTTTGAAGAAAGGGCTCCTAACTCAAATGGGCAAATGGAAAATGGACATAAAAATGGAAGCCAAAACGTACTCTATTCTGGATTTTTCTCTACCTAGCACATAATTTTACTTGTTCATATCAATTTCCTAGGTATGTTCCCTGCGGCTGTTTTTTCTTGCTCATATTACATACTTTCTCCCAGCTGGCAGATGATGCTTCCAAAAGGGGTTTTTCCCTATCTAGGCAATCTATCTGGAAAAAGTTTTGTTTTTTCCTCAAGTATACTGCACATATACATCTTTTCTTTTTCTGGTACCTTTTGGCATAATAGGCTTTCAGAGATTTTTGCACTACACCGTTCCCCTACAGTCTGCACTGTCAAAGAATTTCTCTCATTTCAATGTATAAAGATGTATTGGGCATTATCTGATTTTAATACAATCAAGCTTTTTTCATACTAAAAAAAATAATTAGGAGCACTGGCCATAGATTTCTTTTTACCCATTATTAAAATTTGAATTATTATAAATTTGAACCGGACTAAATACAATTATAATTTAGTTATAAATGTCATAATAAATTGTTTTGGGAAAATAATAAACGAAATATTTTTGTGAAATATATTTTTTTTAATGTAAAATAATTTTTTGTAAATTTATAAACTTAGACATTGAAATTTAACTAAAGGGATATATAATAGTAAACTAATATTTTTGTGAGATTTTTTTTATTTATGTAAAATAATTTTTTGGTAAATTTGTAAACTTATGAGATTATGAAATTTGACGAATCAAATATAGAGTGTGCCATTTTATTCAGAGGTTCTTTTCCGAAGGATTGGTGTCTTCAGTGATAATTAATATTAATGGTTTGGTATATTTTCTCATTAAATTAAAATTAATATATTAATATTTATGTAAATTAATAAATATAATATTTAATAAATTAGTATTTAAAATTAAGTGATATTATAAATTAAATATATGTATATTTAATATTAAGTTTATAATATAGTGTATGTTAATTTTGAGTTATTTGTAAATCAATTATATTTATTAATGTGGTTGTGTTTGTTTGTAGAAAAAAAGATTAAGTTTGTAATTGTTCAGTGATGTTATAAATCAACATCTTTATTTTATTTGTATTTATTTTTGTTACTTGTTTAATTTAGAAATCTGCTCTTCAAAATTATTGATGAAATATCTTAATTTTTCAAAATAACTATTATTTTAGTATGATTTTAATATTAATGATATAAATAATGGGAAAAGAATAAAATAGTCTAGTAAGGGGATATGTTTCTATGTTACATTATATTTAAAAAAATATAAAAATAATATTTGCATCTAACACGCTAAACAAGGGTTACATAGTAGCTAAATCCATGTCCCTTAGTTTAAATATAGCTAAAATAAAGTAAAAACAATAAAAATACAAAAATTTTAATTTTAAAATGCTATAATTAGATTAATTTTAAATTGTAATTAAATGCATTATTAAATTTATAAATTAACATTATTTATACTTCAACATAAAAATAATTATTAATAGTTTACATTTGGCTTTTTATAGTTTGTGGATATGGTCTTATGAAAACCTTATTATTAGACCTGGGTATAGAGGTCTTATCATAAATTTTTATTATATCTTGGTTTGTGAATATGAGAAATTTTATATTTATTCAAACATCTTATTATTTTGAATATCATTCATTCATTAATAGTGTAAAATCTATCCTATGTGATTAAGTTCTCACAAAAACCTAAGTGACCTCTACCCCTTAAAAATATAATGTAAAAATAAAAATATATCTCTAACATACCATTAATAAATCCTTTTAAATTACATATGTGATTCTCAATAATCATTTTAAATTATATATGCAATTTTAAATAATATATTTTTATTAGATTATATTAATCATTAACTATTTTTATAAATAAGAATATACAATGATTATACTCATTAGCAATAATTTTATCACTTTCTCAAAACAAATTGTATCATAAATGCCCATTCTACACTTTGATGTGATCTATGTACTTATGTTCAATTAATAGAGGTAATGGGCACATTAATAGAGGCAAATGACAATAACATGTTCAATTTGATATCCAATCAAATTGAACATAAATAAATTAAATTATTTTAAAAAATCATATATTTCAATGTGTAATGTTATACTATAGAATTTTTTGTTGTCAAACCCAAAATAATATGGGTTTGACCAAAAACCCATTGCAATATCCTTGCATGACCATAATAAAAGCAAACAAATTAATGTTAGTCATAAATAAAGTACTTCAATCTCTTAAGTTGTTTAATTTGCAAAGTTTGTCTTACTGATTTTTGAGCATGTTGATGCATTCAAAAGTGCATTTTAAACAACAAGAGATCACAATCTTGTTGAAAATTGTATTTCCTAGATTTACATTAGAAATCATTATATCTTATGGATATGGGAGAGTGTATTAACATTTTAATATGGAGAATAAATAAATTATTTCAATGTGAAGTACTTGTATATTATATAAAACAAGTGAAGATAAAGAATTTATTATAGTTATAACAATGTATTACTATGTTACTCAAAACCAATACATAGATCCAAATAAATAAATAAAGTACTTCAATCTCTTAAGTAAATAAAGTACTTCAATTTTTTAAGTTGTTTAATTTGCAAAGTTCAAATGTTTTAGTGATTTTGAAAGGTGTTGATGTATTTAAAAGTGCATTTTATTCAACAAGAGATCACAATCTTAGTGAAAATTGTATTCCTAAATTCGCATTAAAAGTCATTATATCTACGAAGATGTATTAACATTTTAATATAGAAAATAAATAAATTATTTTAATGTGAAGTACTTGTAACTGAATTGTCACTTTGGCTAGTAAACGGGGACGTTCGCCCTCCAAATTTTGTTTTGTTAATTTAGCGTTTTCTCGCATTCCCTCGGGCGTCGGCCCATGCAACCTAGAGCAGGGCATTTAATGCACTGATCGGCGGGCTGTGCAACGTACCATAAGAGGCCAAGTCATTTCCGTCACGGATGTGGCGTGTGTGCGCCATAACGGACACGATTTTTTAGATGGAAGTACACGTCCTATCTTGATTTTGTAACTAGGGTTGAGTATTAAGTTTAGATTTGGTTAATCAATTTAAATGTGAAAATCTTTCATTCTTACTTTTAATCATAATAAAACATTTCTATATTTTTATAAAATAATGAAAAGTAAAAATCTTATGTTTGAGTGTTAAAAATATATAATTGTTTTTAAATATTTTTAATACAAAATATAATACCAATTAATCTATATTAATATCAATTTAATATATATCATATTTTTTATTATTCTTATCACATTGAATTTTTTAACTTTTAATTATTTTATTTGTGGATTAAAATTAATATATAATGTTGATTATAATAAAAATATTTTAATCCACAAATAGAATATATTGAAGGTTAAAAAATCAATTAGTTCGTGATAAAATAATAAAAGGGAGATGTATAATTAATTATAAAATTAATATATTACATTTAAAATATTAATATAAAGTTAATGTACTGTGAACAATAAATAAATAAAAAATTTCAAAATGTAGGGTTAAATAATGATGATTAACTTATGTTGTCTATCAAACCTTAAGAATGTAGGAGATTATCTAGCATTTGCACCAGATGTTGCAAAGGAAATGTCGTAAATCACCCTCACATGGTAATGGTTCTAGATCAAATTTTCAATTCATAGCACTTTAACCACATGAACTAACTCATCAGGTCACAATCGCCTATAACTGTTATTATCCTCTTTCGTATTCTTTGTAATATTATGCTTATGCAACAAATATATATATGCAATGATTGCTAATTTCAAGTGCACTTTGTCTCCCTGTACTTATGGTCAAACATTTAACTTCTCCCCTTACATTCATGCATTTCACTTTCTTGGTGCAAATTCCTCATCATGAAATTGTTCATGGAACACCTCCACAGATTCATAGAGCAACCCCACTGAAAATTTTAGGCCAAAAAGAAATATGATCTATTGGATACATGGATGCATCATAGTTCGATAGCTGAAAAAGTCAAATCAACTAGGAAAGTTAATTGCAGAGATCTTAAATCATAACATCTCAATACAGAGAAGCTGACTCACACTATTATTATGTTCGAACAAACATGCTTGGTTTGAGCGAAACTACTTCAGTAGCTCAGAATGTTGTAGTGTCTTAGCAGTCTATTGGCTTCTCTCAACCCACTCAAATAGGCACCATGAGTTGTTGAATAATAGTACCTATCAATAGCCTCACCTGCAAACAAAAATTGCAGAGGCTTCCTACTAGTTTGATCCTCTGCATATGGCAATGGCTCAACCAATATATCAATATCATCCCTTGTTGAGCCTACAGGAACATAGGTATAAGACCCCAAAACAGAGGATTCCTGCACTAGTCACTCTTCAGAATGTCGTCTATCACAAAAATCTTATCTCCCTCACCAATGTTGTTGCTTCCCTTCTTCAGATACATGCCGAATGCAAATAAGGTATCAAGGAACCCCTCAATGACCTCCTAGTCCGATAAGGACTCGAATGTAATTGCTTTCTTTCCCACAAACCATGACAAAACAACTTTGAATTGCTTGTGGATTCGCGGTACTGTGTAGGTTTTCCTCATCCACCATGGAATCAAATCATCACCACCATCACCATGTTTCGTACCTACAAAGACCAGCTTGACATTTAGCAAGTGAGCATCTTTTAGCTCCTTAGCACTATTTGATATTGTAAGTATAAACTGCAATTGGGTATCTGTATATCATATGAGTAGTTTTTTTTCTTAGAAAAAAATTATGAATTCATTGCAAGTACAAAAGAACTTACATTTCTTATGTGCAGTTGCACTTTCATAATATCGTATGAGTAGAGATATTGATTAAATTTATGTATGATATTATAACATTTACTGGATAGAGCATACTCCCATATGTGCCATCATGTCCTGTATTGCACCATTATGTGTTAGACAATTCAAAAAATTTCCAACACTTATTTCTAAATAAAATATCGATTAATGTATGACATTGCCATTGAATAGATACAATGCCATTTTCCTCTGAAGATTTCACATATTATACTTTTGGCCTTATATAGTCTAGATGAGATGTAGGTGAGTCTAGGTGAGATGTCGGCGAGTCCAGGTGAGATGTAGGTGAGGTATGAACAAAGTAATCATAAATAAAAATTATATTAACTCGGTAAAAGAAATTGGTATTATATATTTGTGAATTATTCATAATTAAATAAAAATATTATAAACCATTTGACTTCATTATTTAACAAATATTTCTAGTTCTAGCTCTGATTTTGATTTTGATTAATTATTATTATTATTATTTGTAGATTTTTTGAAAATTCTTTATTGCTCATTCTAATACTTGTTTGTTTAATCTTGCTATCAATTTAATAGTATTACATGGCTACATGTCAATCCAGATATATCGAACTTTTGTAGTAACCAGAAAAGCCAGCTCGTACCTTTACTTATAAGGCCTGTAAATTTAGACTTACTTTTGGTAGATCTTGTACCCTTTCCATTCCTTTAACTTTGACATCGATTTTTGTTTCCTAAATTCTCTATTTTTTGGTACAAACTTAAGCACTCTGCATCAGATGCCAAAACGTGTAAGTACTAAAATTATTGAAAAACAAAACTGCTTAAACTTCCATCTGTATTCCATTTGTGATTCACTTTCTAATTCAGATTCCACCAGCATTTTGGACATGAGGACTTTATAAATAGACTCCTTATGTGAAGAAGTAACCATGGACTCCTGCAATAAACAACAACAACAATGATAAGACCAATGACGCGGATAAATTTTCAGATTATATTTGGAAATATTTAACAACATAGGAATAAAATCAATACATTCAGTAACATGAGAGAGACATGACAGAGATCAAATCCATTTTATAATTCCAAGAAGATCACCAAAAATAATTCATTTTACAAGTGGCTACCAAAACACTCGAGCAAGCAAGCATATCAGTGTTGCATCCAACCAACCATTATGTAAAAACTACTACTACTACAACTTTTATGCTTGCTTACATCTACTCTGAATGAAAAGAATTAGATTTCAAGTTCCGACCTCTTTAAATGGGCACTGAACCAACTACAAACCACTTTATCTATATTTGGATGAAATGCACATCCACTAGCCTCTTTAAATGGGCACTGAACCAACTACAAACCACAGTATCTATATTTTGATGAAATGCACACCCACCATAGCTATATTTTGATTAAATGCACACCCACCACTGGCCACTTCCCCTCATTCTGAGGATGGTAACCAAGGTTAACCAACCAGTTGCAATTTTGGCAAACTAGTCCAACAGAGACATTGAATGACATCCATGACATTCAGAAAGGCACCCAGCCTAGAGACTTGACTCTGCAACCTCACACTTGCAATTCATAGCACTTTAACCACATGAACTAACTCATTAGGTCACAATCCCCTATAACTGTTATTATCCTCTTTCGTATTCTTTGTAATATTATGCTTATGCTACAAATATAGCTGCAATGATTGTTAATTTCAAGTGCACTTTGTCTTCGTGTACTTATGGTCAAGCATTTATCTTCTCCCCTTACATTCATGCATTGCACTTTCTTGGTGCAAATTCCTCATCATGAAACTGTTCATGGAACACCTCCATGGATTCATAGAACAACCCCACTAAAAGTTTTAGGCCAAAAGGAAATCTAATCTATTGGATACATGGAGGCATCAAATTTCGATAGCTGAAAAAGTCAAATCAAATAGGAAAGTTAATAGTGGAGATCTTAAATAATAACATATCAATACAGAGAAGTTGATTCACACTATTATTATGTTCAAACAAACATGCTTTGTTTGAGCGAAACTACTTCAGTAGCTCAGAATGTTCTAGTGTCTTAGCAGTCTATTGGCTTCTCTCAACCCACTCAAATAGGCACCATGAGTTGTTGAATAATAGTGCATATCAGTAGCCTCACCAACGTTGTTGCTTCCCTTCTTCAGATCAATGCCGAATGCAGATAAGGTATCAAGGAACCCCTCAATGACCTCTTGGTCCGATAAGGACTCCATTGTAATTGCTTCCTTTCCCACAAACCACGCCAAAACAACTTTGGATTGCTTGTGGATTCGCACTACTGCATAGGTTTTCCTCATCCACCATGGAATCAAATCATCACCACCATCACCATGTTTTGGCCCTGCAAAGACCAACTTGACATGGGGGATCTCTGAAACATCAGGGCCCATATGCAACAACACCTTATCCACAATGTCGAAGCCAATATTGTTGATTACAATGACTTTGTGGGGTGGCAGGGGTTGTTGGAATCCATGAAATACAGGGACCCATGGATTATGATCCTTGCTACTATCTGCATCATTCTTATTGTAGTTTTTGATGACAGACTTCAATACACCAATGAAACAGTGAGGATAACATGATCGGCCTCAACATCAACATCAGGCCCCTTCAACAACACGACCCTTCTCCCACCAATCCCCGCCTCACAATCCCAAGCTACACTCTCAACCTTAGCATTGTAGACTATACTCTCCTCAAGTAGCATGTTTACAAGTTCCTTCACGACACTAGAATACCCCTTTGGGATGGACAATTGTTTCCAAGGGAATTCCCAATACTCACAGAAAGACTCAATGTCCAAATTATCTAAATCATCTGCAACAGTGGTGATCCTATCATTGTGACACTGACTATGAAACACAACCTCCTGCAATGACCTCAGATCCCAATTGGGTCTTGGCTCCTCTCCCAATTCTACTGAAATAGCCGATGGGGATGTAGATAGGGCTTCATTATTCTTAGCATTCTTCACTAAATATTCCTCCAACCCTTATCTCAGATAAGCCCCCAAGCCCCCGTTTAAGGCCCCATGCTTGGGATCCTCCCCAGCATGACCATCTGGTAAAATCATATCTTGTGCCTTACCCAATAAACCCTTGTACAATCTAACCATTGGATCTGCCAAAGATGGAGGCACCAATAATCCTCCTTCTGCCAAAACGGCTGAAATGTCCAAGATCATCCATGAACTCCCACAGCTTCTCCCTATCCTCTATGGCACCAATCTGCTTAGCGATGGCATAAACAGGGCTCCCTTCAATACCATGAATCCATGTTTCCCCCCGTTCTACTCTTTCACCATGAAAGTCAGTGCTGCATATCCTTCCTCCGGCTCAATCGTTGGTCTCTAAGACCACGAAATCCAATTTGATTGAGGCACAGGCCTCCATTAAACGATTTGCAGCAGAGAGGCCAACGATTCCTTCTCTTACTATGACGATACAGGGCTTTTTGGCTATATTCATGATGTTTTCCGATGCACCCAACTGGTATTTTCAAAATTTTGAAGCCCTGGATGGACCAAAAAGAAGCACCATAGTCGAAGAAATCCGAAGTGCTTGTGAGGAAGATGGTTTTTTCCAGGTACGTAAGCTTTCACAGATGCATAATGCTTCATTGTATTTTGGTTTGCGTATAGTTTTCTAATATATTGTTGTACCAGATTGTGAACCATGGTGTGCCAGAGACGGTCATGAAAAGCATGATGGGAATCACCAAGGAATTCTTTGAAATTCCTCTGGAAGACCGAGCATGCCTCTACTCAGAGGACCCAACACAGAGTGTTCGAATTTCATCAAGCTCCAATATTAGCAAAGAAAAAGTCCTTAATTGGAGAGATTATCTGGAGCATCCATGTCATCCTTTGGAAGAAGTGATAGACTCTTGGCCTGAAAATCCTGTAGCTTACAAGTAATCATTTACAAATTTTCATAAAACCCTTGAAATAACAAATAAGGGGTTAGCTAAAAAAAACAAAAAAAATATTTTGTTTGTCTTTGTTAGAGAGAAATTGCAAGTAAATATGCCACAGAAGTGAGAGCACTAGTTCTAAGACTGCATACCCAGGTCTCCATGGCAATGCTTCCTATGGCTTCTGTCATCTCTAGATACTCGGCCACACAACGAAGCTCGAATATCTATAAATTCTTTACATTACTTACATTCAGCAATGCTCGTCTATAATTTTTTTGTTATATGCATTTGGAAGCTAAAGGGAATCAGTCCTCCTACCACACAATAAAGGCTACCTCTCGATCCATGAGACCAACAAATGGATCAATTACTAGATCTACTACTAGATTGTTTTTCGCGAGGCTGTATCTATTTTTTCCTAATTGTGTAAACGTTTTCCTTTCTTAACTAACTATTAATCCAATGGCACAAACAAATTTAGTCGTCTAACATCTGATCAGACGCTCCAGACCAAGATAGGTAGCAATTTGGGAAATTGATTTCAGAGGGGAACACCTTACAGCGTAATTAAGATTCTTTAATATTTTATTACTATGATAAAAAAGAAGGGAGAGGAGATATTATTAAATTTTGGTTTAATATGCTCAATTTATATTAATATGTTAATTTTTTAAGACATAAAAGATTTGTAAATATTAAAGGGGTAGTTTAATTTATAGACGAAATAGACATTTTCAAGAAAGAATGTGATTTTTTGTTGTTTAAAATGCATTTTTGAATGCATAATAGATTAAAAAATTTAAATTCAAGTTTTTAAAAATCTCTTTCATATTTTAATTAAAAATAACCAGAAGGTTATTTCATCTCTAAGTTAGGCTACGTCAATATTAAATAATAATAAAAGGTTAAAAGTAAAACAATGCTCGAGATGTTGTGTGTAAAAGGCTAAAAGTAATAAAAATAATAAAATTTTTATATTGGTTTTTTTATGAATATATTACTATTAAATTTTGA
This sequence comes from Pinus taeda, assembly GCA_000404065.3. Taxonomy (NCBI): domain Eukaryota; kingdom Viridiplantae; phylum Streptophyta; class Pinopsida; order Pinales; family Pinaceae; genus Pinus; species Pinus taeda. The sequence goes on from APFE031636255.1 coordinate 28,142, forward strand.
AATAAAAGATTATTCTAATATACATATCACATTTGTAGGGACAAGTTAAGATCCATTTTACCTTATAAATTAAAATAATGACTCTATAACCATATTTTAACCATGGATATTCACGTCCATTTTATCATAGATATTATTAACTTGTAAATAGCTTTTGTTACAATACCATGGCCAAATACCATGGATCATCAATACCACATGCCCAAAAACCATCTATCATTTCACAATCAAAATATCTATTAATAGTTTATTCGAATTTGATTTTATAACATTTTTTTAATTAAATCTAAAAGAAAAAATATTATATTTATTTTTGAGATATATCTAAACCCTTTATCACATT
>APFE031636262.1:0-28038 GCA_000404065.3 Pinus taeda
AGCAATAATGTATATCTTGAATTTGAATTTGAATCTACAGATGGCCCTGCATTCAGTTACAACTGCAACATCATACATATTGTGGAAGCTAGGGGAGAAGGACTTTTCATTTGAGACCCGAGAGAATCATAAATAAGTTAATTCTCTTCAACTGAGATCTACGAGCAACCTGAAGGCAGAGTTGTGCCCTTGGCCTGCATGATAAGCTGAGAACTGTGAGCAACCTGAAGGCAGTGTTGCGGCCCTCGGCTTCCATATTCGATGATAATGACGTTGATTGAACTTAGAGCACCACAATAAGCTTTGTTCCCGCTCTCCTTAGTTCGTAAGGAGATAAGGAGATTAGGTTTCTTACAACGACGGCGATAATGGCAATGTGACCAACAACTTACAGCAAAGGCAATAATGGCAACGCGACAGAGAACTCATTGGTCTTACTGAAGCCGATACCTGGGCATAGAAATCACGGAGTTAAAACCGGTTTGACATGTCACACTACCTGTACATGCACCCAATGATTTATGTGCACAAGTCTTACGCTCTAGAAAGACATGCAGCCAATAAATTATGTGCACAGGTGTTATGCTCTGGAAAAACATGATAAATTGACACAGGTCGGGTATTCTGCTCGATGAAACCTTTTACGTATATATGGCCACGAGACGATTTACCAAGCTTGTTTCTTCGCCTTCGCTAAGAACTCATAGCTGGCTGCAACAAGTTCGGCGAAGAGAGATCCAGGTTCTTGCGATCTCGTTGCAATCAACCTTTTCCATTGGTGCTCGTTGTTAGGAACAAACTACTAAAATTATACATGTACATGTAGTGATCGACTTTATGCTTGATCATCGAAAATAAAATGTTCTTTTAACTTTGTGGGTTCCTCCAGACATGAAGAGTTCAGGTCTTTACCTAGAGGTGGATTTGCGGATACAACATGCTCTATTTTTTCAAAAACGAAGTTGATCATGAAAAAAAAGGCACATAGTTTCAAAACGATGGGTCATTCTAGAGATTGAATCGCTGGAAACCACATTGCCCCCGCTCTTCCCCGAATTCCAGGTTTTAATTGGATATCTAGATAAAAATTTCAATTTTTAAAAAAAAAAGATAATATATATTTTAAACACCTTTGAGATAATATATGTCTTAAACATTTTCTTCCTTTAATAATTATGATTTTGGCTATATTCCTTTTAATTTATTTTAGATTTTAAATAACTTCTTACTATAGATAATAATAAAAAAGAGCACTAAACTAGTCTGTGCTTTATTTACTATTTTAAAATTTGTATTACTAATGTATACAGGAAAACCCCGGGACTAGTTTTACAGCGTAGTTTATGTTCTCGGCGAGTCTGGATTGAGAGCAATTCATGCAAAAAAGATGGTAGTCCTATTTGTTATATTACAGGAATCACCGATTTTGGGGACTGTACAGTCTGTTGTTGTGATTACCAAGCTACTTAATGCGCCACCGCCACCGCCACCCTCTGTCGCATGATCAGAAATCTTGTCACTCTGTTAATTCATTGTTCCACTGCACTGGATATCTGGAAGTCAAGCGCCCTGCATCGGTAGTAATCCTCGGTACCACTAAATTCAGAAGTTTGTTCAGAAGGGATATGGGGGCTCTGTAAGTCAACCGCTACTTCCAATAATAGCAAGGTAGCACCCTGCACAGATACAGATCCAAAGCCCAACACCTTAGCTTTCTCAAAATCCTACACGTTGACGGTGCCCCGCGTGACTGAAGAAGTGAGACTGGGCCAACACGTCACCGTTGTTGTTTTTAGAGACCATTGAGATAGTTTTGAGGCGTAGAGGATTTAGTTCAATGTTTAGGTGAGATTTGGTTTTATAGTGTTATTGATTTGTGATGCGTGAAATCTTAATCCTCTCTATCGCATCAGAAATTTTGTCCCTCCGTTAATCCATTGTTCTGGAAGTTAAGCGCCTTGCATCTGTACTAATTACACCCTACCTAATTTCATTTGTCAAAACCAAATTGTAAGGCCACGTGTGATCTCTGAGAATTACAGTCGACCGCGTCTCTTTTTACTCTATCATTTTCGATAACGCTGGATAGAACCGGTGACTTCCCATAGTCAAAGCAGGTGGAGGGCATGGCAGCTTTCGCTGTGCAATGAAAATTAAAGCGGGTGGAGGACATGGTAGACTTAGCTATTCAAAAGGAAACTAAGCTCTAATGAGTGGAACGCCCACCTTTCAAATTCATCAGCGTAGTCAGCGATCTTTGCCAACTTAGTAGTACAAATGGGTGTAAAATCTGCTGCGATCAAATTTTAGGAGAATCATAATCTCATCCAATCACCAGGATTCACCCATTACACTGCTGGTTCACTCTCATTCTACTAACCAACGAGTCATTTATTACTCAACAGAGGAGAGCAATTCACATGCTGCTCGTCCACACCACTAAATCCTACACTGCAACGAAGTAAACTAGCTCTGGATCTTAGGGACAAGGACTGCCTACACTCGCTGCTACTACTACGCCTGGATCGACTTAAACCACCTTTGCTACTGGAAAAACAACTCGCTCTATTGCCTTAGCCCTAGTTTCTTATACCTATAATAAGTATGCCGCTGCTGGTTCACCTGCTTAAACCAGTGTTGGTTCAACAAGGTAAACCACTGGTTCGGTTACTCGTCGTGGCATTTGATCCACTCCTCCTGATTGCTATGGTTCTGTGCTATGAGACCCAGCTAGGAGAGTTGTACGAGGTATAGAAGCTGCTTAATCAGATTTCAAACCAGTGCTGGTTCAACAAGGTAAACCATTGGTTTGGTTACTCGTCGTGGCATTTGATCCACTCCTCCTTATCGCTATAGTTCTGTGCTGTGAGACCCTCGCCCATACCTATCTAAGCTATAGTACCTTGCAACTAACAAGAACATATGGCACGAACTAGCTGCCCCGCAGCCCGTGTTGTTTTATATATGTTTTAATTATAAAACAACATTTTCATATAAGTTCGGCCTACGACAATCTAGCAACTTTATACTTCAATATGTAATTTTATGTGTTATAGTGTTACTTTATGGTTACAGGAATGGAACCTGGATGCACAAAAGATTACAAATATTTGAAATAATTTCGTTATTTAGATATACGTTAACTTTATTTTATTTATGTGGGCGTGTGTGTTATTTTTTTCTTTATGGAAATAGTAGTTCGCAATATGTTATCTTTTGTGTCATGATACTTTGTGGCCACGAGAATGGAACGTGGATGTATAATATTAAACATATTTGAAATTCAATTTACATAAATATTAAGATTAGTAATTTTATTATTAAAATTAAGATTATGTTTATTTGATGCTTGAAAAACTTGTTAAATTAGATAAAAATAAGATAGATAATTATTTTGGGTTTTCAAGTTATAAATAGGATGCATGTTAAGGTTGGTTAGGTTTATAGATAATTTTAAAATTTATTATTAAAAATAACATGCAGAGAACTTCATTTTTGTAATATTTTAAAAAATTCATTAATTAAAAAAAGTTATGTGGATTAACGAGAAAGATAATTTTATATGTATTTCAATTTTTTTATTATAATAAAAATAATTAATTATTATAAAATAAAATAATAAAAATAATTTATTTCGTTTTAATAACATAGACTGAAAAGTAATAATATTTTAATATACTAATTTAATATTAATATTATTAATTAATATATAAATATATTTTAAAAATTAAAAGAAAATAATATTAATTCAATAATAACATGCCATTAATGTAAGAGAATATATAATCCCTGTATATTAATTATTATGTTTAAAATATATAACATACATCTATCAAGAACAAAAAAGCATTTCAAATGTTTAATATTTAATGAACAGAAAATGAAATATTTATTATTTGGTGGTGGTGGTGGTGGTGGTGGTGGTGGTCATCATCCGGTAAGACCACTATGGTCTATCGGACCTCAAGAAAAGAGAGTATAATTGTCATTCTTCAAAATCTTGTTTCTGTGATCAAAGAGCAGGGAAAGAAGCATTCCAAGATCACTATAGTTGGGTTAGATTGGTAAGTCAAGAAGATTGGAGGTGTGGTTGATGATAGGGAATTGAGAGTAGATGTGGGCAAGAGTCGGGCAATCTAGAAGGAAGTTATTTTCATCTTCCACCTTCTTAGTATCACAAATCTGACAAATTCTATCATCCCAGGAAGTGTTGGGAGTAGACCATCACCGAGTCTCACTTTGAAGCTCATGAGAGTTAGTTCTTATCCTAGTGATGTTCATTTTCTTCTTAGTGCTAGTCAACATAGAGAGATCATTTGAGTTATCGAGGGTTGGGTTGATCACCTCCTTATAGTACCTTAGCCTCCTTTTACCCTCCATCTCCTTAGCATCCCACATCCTATCCTTAAAACTTGAGGTAATAGTACCTTTGATATTGTCCTTGATTCCCATGATGATCTCATCATTAATCCCCCAAAGGTTGAGCCAAGACTAAGCATCCTGATGCCACCTACGCTTGAGGCACACGTGGGGGTTTAGACTAAAGTTAGAAGCAATTTTTGGGAGCCTCCTGGATTTCATATTATGAAGCTTCTTCTTATACATCAGATACCTAAACATAGCCGCACTTTTAATCGGGGACATGCCATTTTCGATCAAGAGGATAGGATAGGGAGTATTTCACTTGATCTTGAGGTTACAGGTTATGAATTCTTTTGGATATTCTCAAACTTTCTTCACGACTCCCTAGATATAGTTCACCCCTACACTTCACATTTATATAAGATAACAAGGGTGACAAGAGTCTCAAAGAGGAACCTTTTCTTACTGCAAATGTAAATATCAGTTGACTTACAATTATTTTCAAGCTCATAATAAGCTTTCCAATCTCCAATAATTTTTTTCTCGATGTTATAATTCCAGTTGAGTTGATGAGGAAAGTCACTACCCAAATCTTTATAACAAGAAACATGTTCGTGACAATGCTTATCGTAGAAAAAACTACCATGGCTGATTTTTTTGGATTTAATGATCATGACATTAGTCTTGTTGTATTAACTGTCATACCCATGTTGGAGCAGTAGGTATGAAGAGTCTTAAGTTGCTTCCATAGGTCATCATGACTCCTTGCAAGAAGAACGATATTGTTAGTATAAAGGAGAAGAGTAATGATTATATTAAATTTAAAAAATAATATGAAAAAAATAATTAAAATGATATAATTAAAATTTTAATGATATAATGAAAAATATATATATTTTGTTTATTTAAAAGATATGTTTATTTAAGGAAATATGATTAAATTTTATTAATTTTATAATATTAATTTAACTATTTATCTATCTTTCAAGGAACATTAACAAAATTATAAAAAAAAATTTGTGATGCCACTAGTAAAAAACAAATATGCCTTTTATTTTGATATGTGGCTGAAATGGAACAACTAACATGTTGATATAATATCAATATGTATTCTATTTAAAATTGTTCTATGTCATTATTATTAATTAAAACATATTAGATGTTATCATATGAGATTAGACTTCTTATTGCTAGGAAAATAGTTGGAATCAATTATTACCAAGAACGGGCATGAACAAAAGAAGAAAATCTCCCTTTTTACCATTTAATTGAATTGTTGGAAAGGGTAGACCACCAAAAATTCATGACTACAGATAAAGTTCATGGGTGGAACCTGTGTAAAGTGGACTGTGAGAGATAAGGCAATCAATTTTAAAATAAATAAGGCAATCAACTTTAAATGAAAGGCCAATGGTTGAGAATGATTGGACCTAAACCTTAAAATTAGCAGGACTTTGCTAAAGTGTTAAGGAGGTAAAACTAAATAAGGGATCCTAAGTGGTTTTCGTGGCACAAAGGAGTAGATCTCAAGGAGAAGTACTAAGAAACGTAGCTCATAGTTCAGTGGAACATGGCAGTTGCTAATCTATTTCTAGGGTGCTTTTAGATAAATATATGGATGTGTAGAAGGATTTTTCTTTAATAAGTGATTTTCATTGTTCAAGGAGTGAATAAATGAATGAATATGCTTCCATTATGTTCATAAGAGTTTCTATTTATATTAAAGATAAATATCTTTTGAGTTTTACTAATGTTCTACAAATGAAATATGTATTGATGTGTATGTATATTTGTGTTCTTTTTTAAGGAAAAAATTGCAAATATAGGTCCACATTAAACATTTCTCTATTTCAGGAATTGGAAAATAAAGGATCTGCAACTAAGAATTAATCATGTTAACTATTGTACAAGTAAAATATGAAAATTAATATAAGGGAATTTTGATAGAAATAAGGTATAATTCAGGTAGAATTGGAAATTGGAACATATAAGCAAGATGGTTAAAAACAAGAACCCCTATTATGATATAGAACTTATTTCATTTGCATACTTGAGCAGAAGATAATTATTGTAATATAGTAAGTAAATTTTATGCCCAGGATAGCACACCACAAGACAAAAGTCTAGAAGATGGTCATTTAGCTACAAGGTTGGTAGTGGTGGACAAGATAATAATACGGCCTAAGAAAAAAACTTAATAGAGTCCCATGATAGGAGTCCACTAGCCCTCTAGAATAAGTCTTTGTCTATTCTCTTCGGAAAAAGGAAAAGAAAAAAAGTACAATAATAACTACATTATATGTACAAGTACAAAGACACACTTAAGTAGAAATCTAAATATACATTAAATTTTAAGTCTATAAGGAATATCTTATTGTGCATGGATGGAGAAGAAAAGAAGTAGAAGTACTAACAATATTGTCAACCAATGTTACAACAACTTATGATGGACTGTAAATGAAGGTAACTTGTAAAATTGTATAAACTACTCTTCTTGAAAATAGATAAAAAGATTACATTCGTAGGTCGTAAGTCAGCTAGAATTATATTCAGTACTATGAAAACGTTAATTAACCAACAATGGGGTAAGAACCCTTAGTTAAAAAATAACATACATAGATTTGTTTTGTGTTGGCCTTTGACCACCATTATTAATAAAAATAAAACCTTAAAATTATACCCAAGAATATCTTTGTCAAACTGTAGTTGGTAAATGGGTTTTTTTCACAACCTAACACAATAATTTATAAGTAGTTGACCACAAGCTAAAGTAAAAAATGGCATTAGACACATGAAAAAGGGTAATTAAAATAAGTACCTACAGGCCAAAACTTGAAATAGAAACTTTTGCACGAAATTAACTTCAAAACAATGCCTTAGGAGAAATCCCAATTTGTTCATAAACTAACCTTTGGACACACAGAGAAACTCCTTGCCGATCTTTAAAACTTCTTAACAATTCTTGTAAGAATGTTGAAGATAATTTCATGGAATTTAGGGTCTAAACTTTAAGGAGACAGGTGTAAACATTTTCCCCTTACTCTACTCTAATGGAAAAAAACACAAGATATATATATATATATATATATATATATATATTATATATTATATATATGAAAAAAGAAAACCCTTCTAAGCAAAACTTTAGCTAGGGATTGAATTTTGGGTGGAATTTTGAGCATACCCAAGAAGAAAATACCACGAAGCATGGGTGATGTTATCACCCTAAAATTTTTTAAAACTTTGGAAAGTTTGCCTTGTTTCTAGTCATGGTCTTATAATAAGTTTTGAGTCATCGCATGATTAAAGGGATAAGTGATAGGATTAGAATCTCAATAGTGTCATTCTCAATTCCAAACCCTTCTTCTAGTCATGGTGTTAAAGAGTATCTAGGATATTTCATGCTTAAAGGGTTAGCTCATAGGTTAATAGTCTCATTTTCATATCCAAATAAAGTTAAATCAGCCTTGTTCCATGTCCTAGAAGTACGTTGTTTAGAACGCATATCTTTAACCATTTTGAAAACTGTGTTGAAAAAAGAACATACACAGGAATCCACCATTTTGTAGTGCAAAGCCCTGGAATTACACTACATGTGCTATGAAATCAGGGATTCGTAGCCACGCGCTACAGAACTACTGTAGGTGCAATTTTGATGTTTTGATCAATTCCCAAAGGAAAGAAGCAGTTATTTTTTGGAGAATGATGTTTCTAGAGAATTTGAGGAGGCCACTTATGAAAGTTTGAAGCTCAAACAAGGAAAAAACTGAAAGGGTAAAGGATATATGTAAAAGAAAAATTCTACGCTACGAAAACAACAGACAGTTTTGTAGCGCAGCCAAATCAACCTTCCTTATGCTCCTTCAGGGGCTTGTTTTTTTTGTACAGGTGGAAGACCAAGGTTCCAGGGATGATAGAACACATGTAGCATGTCTTAAAGGGTCAACTTTGTTAGCAGAAAGATTCGAAGACAAGCATATGGATGAAACCCTAAAAAGGAGGAAATTTGTCTCCTTATTTTTAGTAGTTAACTTCCAAGGGGATTCCTAAGAAATTGAAAACTCATTTCTGAAAAGTGAAAGAGATTTTTATTCCTAACATAAGGTACTAAAAAAACCTCCTTCAGTTTCTTCAAATTCAGTATGAGGTGGGAGAAATTGATGGTTTAATTTGCGCTATGAAACAGCTAATAGGAACTCTGTTTTTTGGTTTTAGTAGTCTTCTTAAAGATCAGTTTTTGACCACATGCAAAAGTATTTTGGAATTCTGAAGGCGGTTTCGGTTCATAAAATTGCTAGCTATAATAACCTATCTCACTTTTTTCGTAATTGTCAGCAGTTGGGAGATACAAGGTTTTCTTTAAAGTCATAATTGCAGAAAAGAGATTTCCTAGTTTTTCGGGTAGTTACGTCATGGAACAGCAGGGTTCATAACAAGGCTGGAGACATCACCAAATTTGACCTCGTGAGGATGTAGGTGGTAAAGGATTAATTGAAGACTATATTATCTTTTTGTTATCATAATAAGGAGTTGTACTCCTAATTGTATTAGTACTCTAATACGATCAACTAACTATTACTTGTAATTAATAGCCTGTTTTATGGTTAGAATAGGTGTCTAGGATAGGAATTTGAATTCCTTTGATGGTGGATCGTAGAATCCATGGTTGTAAAGTTTTATAAGAAGCATGAGGTCAGATTCCAAAGGTTGGCATTTGTATTAGCAAAAGAAGTTGTGTTATGTGAGTAGACTGTGTGTTTTTCAAACTTAATGTAGAGATTAGTTTGACTACTCAAGATTCACAAAGAGTTTATGTGTTTGATGCTCTTATGCCTTTGTTCAATTACTTACTTACAGCATTATGAGCTTGTGATACCTATAATTAATTGGAAATGCTCTAATTTCCTTCACATGCTTGTAAACTGTGTTGTTTCACTGTGTTACTATTTTATTCATAAACTCAAACTCTAAGTGCCTTGACATCCATGTTAGGTTGCTAATGTTGTTTTGTTGAGGACTATTTTGACTCCATAGCCCAATAGATATCTTCTACTCATAGTTTCAACCAGTTAACAAGTTATACTTATATTCATTTCATTCCTAGAGTTAGCCATCTAATCATTAATCAAAAACCCTAAACCTAGTGAGAGAGCCCTCTCACGTTGAGGAGGCTAAGCCTCAACCAAACGATTGGTTTGAAATAGTTACAATGAGGTAGTCTGGTCAACAGCCTATCAGTTTCCTATTTTGGTGATAATAGGTGACAATATCAGAGTCCTTCCCAAAAAATAAAATGCCGATAGAAACCATTGAAGGTGGCTCGAGTCTATGTGTAACACAATATCAAGCCATGAAAGCTAATGGATATAATAGTGTGATAAATCAAACTAAACTTACATTTATAATAGAGATAAATGAGTCAATCGAACAAGAGGGATAATTTTAAGACCTAAAATGTGAATCTGGCCTCAGCAAGAGAGAAACCTTTGTTCTTGAGAAAAAGCTAGTATGATAGTCCATCTATGACAGTCAATCCTTCGATTATTGAGTGGAAACTTCCATAATTATTATAATAATCCCTAGTGTTAAAGAACTTGGATCCCAACAAGTCAGAAAACCAAATGATCTCAATGTGGCATGAAACCAGGGTAGGTAGTTACCCTAATGGTGAAAATACTATTCCCACCATTTACCAAAGCATGTTAATCATCACCATTCAATATTTCACATGCCTATGGTTGGATTAGAAGGTGATGACCCTCTTCGATGGAGCAGTATCATGTGATTCAGATCACCTAAAGACTCCACATATGCACCCAATGATGTGAGACTGCCATGTAGGTGTATTGTGTCACAAGGGTTTTCATAACTCAAGAACCTTTTTTATATTATAAAATTTTCATTATGACAGAGAGGCTTACTATATACCATCATGAAAGGGTTTATATATATATATATCAATTACAAACCTTCATAACTTAAGGGTCACGATGAGGACATATACCTATATGGTTTGTACCATAATGATACAAATATGATCTTATAACATGAGAATGGTAATATTAAGATACAAAATTTAGCTTATGGAATATATCTATATCATATATATATATATATATATATATATAAAGTTATAAATTTATAGGGTAGGTAGGGTAATTAGACCAACTTTCTGGCATAAGCGATAGCTCTAAGGAATTAAATAGATCCTTGAATTAAAATAAATATACAATAAACGCCACTACTATGTTTAGCCACGTTGGAACTCAAGTCAAAATAAAAATGCATAGAATCATACAATGTAGCTAATCATTGAAGAGATAAAAGGAACATGGGAATCAAAATGGATGTTACCTCTATGAAGAAACAATTAAATAGTCATCGTGATAATATTATAGTTAATGCATGAGTGGATTGTTGAAGAACAAGAAATTTACTTTGCAATTCATGGTAATTCTTAATTATTTTCTAAGATATTGAGAGGGATGTTACATAAGGTATCAAAGAAAAAATTTCAAAATTGTGGTCTTTGTGTTGATCATGATTTCATTTAAAAAAATGAACATTTTATTTTTCATAGAATAAGAAGAAAAGTATGTATAAAGAAGAAGTGATGGGAAAACCCAAGAAGACACTCACATAGGTGAAGAAGGAATGTAAGTGAATCTAGGTGGACAAGCGCAAACGAAAATGCCTATTGTAAAATTACTGAATATGGGAAGAGATTTGAGGACAAAGCTAGTGAACCTCCATGTCGGACATGAGAAATTGTTGAAGGCTAGTGCGGAACAAGAGAAACTTATTAAAACTTTGATAGAAAAATCAATCTCAAGACTATGGAAACAATAAGGGGGAAAGAAAATAAAGGAGAGATGTCCATGTGGAATAGCTTTAAAGAGGTGATATAGATTACATAATTATATTGTTTGTAATCCATCTCAATGTATTCGAGTGGAAAAACTGGAGGAATCAGGTCATGTGACTTTTTCTACCAGCGGGACCCAGTTTGGCAAATTGGGGTCTGAAAACTTCTGGGAGTGTTTTGAGGCATCAAACGATGTTTTTTGGTGGTGAAACATTTCTGCTGTAGTGCTGCATGATTTCATGTTATTCTACACACACAGATATTTCCAATGGCGCAAGAAGCACATCAATGAGAGTCTGTATGCAAACGTTATGCCACTTAGAAGTTGACCTTCTTATTTTCACACCTATATCCCATGTATCATTTTTTTCAATAACGTCAATTTACGCACCATGGCTTGCACCCAATTTTCATCTCTGATTACTTCTTCAAACCAAGAAGGTTGGAATGACAACAATACAAAATTTGAACTAAAATCCAAATCATCATAAATATATTTCAAACTTCTCATTTTTCCCTTACCATTTCTTGATTCATCACTTGACTGATTGCTGCAAGAATTTAGATCTACTAATCTGCTTGAATATCCATGCTATTTAGAAAAGCTTGGAGTCCTTGCATGTGTCTTCTCTTGTGATTTTTGCTGCTCCTTTTCTCTTACATCATCTTCTTCCATCAATGGTACTATTGCATCATTTTTTTTATCTACCATGCCATTCAATGACTCTTGTTATATAAACACAACAACTTTGTTGATTGTTGTCTTCTTGGTGATTGGGTTATACAATTTGTAAGCTTTTGACTGCTCACTATAACCTGTAAATATGTATTTTTCACTTGTATCATTCAAATTACCTCTTATGTCCTTTGGAACATGTGTATAAGCTACACATCGAAACACTCTGAGATGAGATCACTCCAAAATATACCTCCCATGTTTCTTTTGGTACTCTGTCCATCACGCTCTTTGTGGGAGATTTGTTTATCACATAAGCAACACATCCAACTGCTTCTGAAAAATACTCATTAGATAAGTTTCTTCCTTTCAACACGCTCCTTTCCATATTCATAAGTGTTATGTTCTTTCTCTCTGCTACACCATTCTGTTGTGGTGTGTATTTAGTTGTAAACTACCTTCGGATTCCATGTTGTTTGTAGTAATAATGGAAAGCCTTTAAATCATATTTTCCACCAAGATCTGGCCTCAAAGCCTTGATCTACTGATCACTTTGGTTCTCTACTAAAGCTTTGAATTGTTTGAAATTTGTAAAAGTTTCATACTTCTGCTTGAGGAAGTAAACACAAGTATTTTTTCTAAAATCATCAATGAAAGTCAGGAAGTAACAAATTCCACCAATCAACCATGTCCTCATAGGTCCACACAAGTATGTATGAACCAAGACTAGTGGTTGCTTTCATTTGTATGCAACTCCTTTTAGAAAAATATCACGATGTTGCTTTCCCATGATGTAAAACACACAAGTACTAGTAGGTTCTTTGATGGGAGGTATTGCTCTAACCATCTGTTTCTGCTTCAACAATCTTAAATGAGAGAAGTGCATGTGTCCAATCTAAAAGTTCCATAACCAATAATCAATAGAACATGCAACTATAAAATAACTCACATGATCGATATAATTCATGACTTGAGGAAATATTTTGTTCCTCGTCACCTAAACTTCTTTTATCAACTGCTGGCATGGGGACTTGTCATATATAACACACTCTTTTCCACGAAAGATAAATTTGTGCCCATTTTTCATCAATTGACCAAAACTTATCAAATTATGTTTGAGACGAGGGACATAATATACCTCTCGGATTATCTTTGGCTCCCCCTTCTTGGTCAGAATGTTGACCACTCGTTTGCCATCTACATCCACGATCTTGTCAGTGCTTAATTTTACCTTTGTCTTCATATATTGATCTAGTTTTGCAACAAAATTCTTGTTTCCTATCATGTGATTACTGCAACCATTATCTAATGTCCACACACTGTCAAAAGGTTCAAGCATGATATGAAAGGTTAGGATCATGAGTCAATATTCTCTGTAGTGACATTAGCTCTCTACTTTCCTTGATCAACAATCTTCTTCCTGTAACCATAGGCATATTGACCAAATTTATTGCAATAATAACATCTCACATTTGATTTCTCAGCTCTTTGATTGTTGTTGAAGCTTCTGTTGTTGCTTCCACTTTGTTGTTCATGCTCTTCTCTACCATCTCTTTAAGCACCATGTCTTTTGCATCCTCCTCTACCTCTCAATGTACCTCTACCACAACCTCTATCTTTTGAAATAGAAACCTGGCTTTTAAAAGAGGTCTCTAAGGTGGAATCCTTATTTGTGTCTATCCTTGCCTTATGGGATAGAAGTGATCCTACCAACTCATCAACTATCAACATTTACAAATCCTTGGCTTCTTTTATGGCTTATACTAAGTGAAATTTGGTAGACAAAGATTGAGAACCTTATCAACCACTATTTGGTCTCTTATGTCATCACCATAATTTTTTAATTGCTTTACGACAATCAAGACTCAACTTGTAAAAGAATCGATATCCTCTATTTTCTTCATCTATAAAATTTCAAAATATCTTCTAGTATTCTTCAACTAAACAATAGTGAGTTTGGCCATAACTTTATAGCTCGTTTCCAAAGATTCTCATACTATTTTTGTTGATGGCATGGCCATAATATTCTAGAACACTGCATGGTCCGCCCTTCACTGGATAAGTTGTAATATTTGTGCATTCTTCTTTTTGTCTTTCTTCCATTTGTTCCCTCTCTTCATTACTGAGGGCTCAAGCTGCTTCATCTTAGATTCTGGAAATCTATTAATGTCGTTTTTCCATACATCATGAACATTTAACATGGTCTCCATCTTAATTTCCTACACATCATAATTATTCCCCATAAATAATGGAAGCTACCGCTGGAAACTCGATGAGATCATTTTTCTTCAAAACAAATAACACTCTTCAAATAATAAAGAACCCTTCCTTTTTATAAGCTTCATTTTTTTTCCCTTATAAAAAAAATTTAAAAACAACCTTTACAAATCACACCCCTTAAAAAACCTTATTTAAAGCTGGTTTTCCTTTTCAAAAAAAAATTAATAAACCCTTCAAATACCTCACAGCCCTTAAAGAACCTTATTTAAAGCTTGTTTTCCTTTTCAAAAAAAATTAATAAACCCTTCAAATACCTCCTTTCGAAAATATAAACTTAAAAATCCTAGTAAATACTACTTCGAAAATCCCACGTGAACATTTAAAGGTTTTTGATATAAATTTTAAAAATAAATAATCCACGTGAGTTCTTAAAACAAACTCCGGAATGATGATTTTAATACCTCACAATGTTTGCACAAGCTTGACAGAACCGGCCTGCACAATCAATCCAAGTTTCCATATTTCACCTTCTGCACTAATAAAGTGTGAATTTTGCACCGTGTTGATGTACTTTTGCAACACAATTGGGAAAAAAATTATGTTGATTGTTTTAATTTTTTCTTCTTCCCGCACGCTCTATAGGCACTATGGATCTTGTGATCTTTCCTCGGTTCTTATATGAAATTGTTGGAAAGGTAGAGGAAAGACACAAAATAACAGAAAAAATTCACACACATAAGAGTTGTGGCTTTTCTTTTGATCACAAAACTTATGATTACAATGAACCCAATATGGGGTATTTAACCTTTTCCGACTAGCGACTCACCCAAAATAACTTAACATGCACAAACACTCTAAATTTTGCTTACCCAAAATATGACTTAACTTGACTTGACTCAACTTCTCTCAATTATCTGACTCTCTAATTTTAACCAACTCTTCAGGTAGGATTAATTAATTATCTTTAACATTTATCATGTTGTGAATTTCTAAATTATTGTGCCTCCATGTTATTTGGTTTGGGTATTTGTTTTAATGGTGGTCAACCTTATAGTGTTCTTTTTTTTCTTTCTGCTGGTCGTCTGACTTGTTAGTCTCATAACCCATTGAGTTTTTTTTTCACACAGAAAAAACTACGTTCTATTATATAAAATGAGAAAGTACATATATCAGAGAGAGAGGGATTCTCAATCACCAATGAAATCCATTACTGAGTCAGTCCAAAAAATTGGAACTTGGATACAATATCAAAAGGAATCAACACAGGTTAAGACAAAAACCAGAGAACGAGTCATAATAGTGGAACTCGGATACAATATCAAAAGGAATCAACATAGGTTAAGACAAAAACCAGAGAACGAGTCATAATAGGAAAAAGAAAACTTGTTGGGCATCATTTACAGAAAAACAGGGGAGTGACAGAGAGCCATGTATACAAAAAGAAATCCTTAAATAGGGATGAGACATTTCCCTATCTGAATACCATTTTCAAATAGTTGGAAGATAATGTGATTAGTGATTCACTATTTTGGATCCTATAGATATGCAAGACAGATATATGATGGAACTCGGTAAACAAAGCTTTGATGCGGAGCTTCCATCGGTCAAGAGCTAGAGAATATGCCATCGGTCAAGAGCTAGATAATATGGAGAGTCGAGCTAGAGAATATGGAGAGTCCCTGTCATTAGACTATTCTATTTCTGATTTGGAGTCACTAAAAATAGTGAGGTCCTGGAGATTCAGCCAGATTGCACAATTAAGGACTCTCCATAGTTCTAGAAGTTTGGCCTGAGTGTTGGATCCCAAGTGCTAAAGGCCAATGTGAATAGCCATACCACATTGACAAGAACCAAAAGATGATGCACCATAAAAGAAACCCACATGATAGGCTGGCCAAAGGTCTCTAGGAGGGAGAGGATGTTTATGGTAAGAGGACAAGGGAACAGAGAATTCTGAATAGTAATATAGGATGTTGCCACAAGTCCTCCAAATATTCGGTAAAAGTTGATTAAAAATAGAGGAATCTTAGGGTTCAAACAATACGAGGTCATAGATCCTGCTGAGAAAATAATGTTGTCGCTGGCCGACTACCTATATCACACCCAAAAAGTCGTTTGATCCATATCTTGTGACAGATCTAATGGTTGTGGATATCTGAGTGCAGTGTGAGCCCTTGCTTATCTGCTGGTTGGGTGAAGTTTTTTTAGACTACGGGAATACCAAACTTGAGAAATTTGTTGCTGGTGCTTAATCACTGATGCTTCCAGCCTGGTGGGAACACATCGTAGTGACAGGGATTAGCCTGTAATTAAAGTTGTTGCCAATTATGAAATACAGAAGTTCGTTAGCTGTGGAGGTGGAGAATGTTGAAGGTCTAGTCAGTAACAAGATTGGGGAGTCCTGAATTTAAGATTTGGAGAATAGGGTGTATCGGATCCTTGTTCAACGTGTGTGTATATATATATATATTTCTCGCCTGGAATAATGGTTGTGAATGCAAAGGAAATGTTTACCGGATAAGTGAAGTTCAAGAAATCGATTTTGCAGCGTTGGATGCGTCTATGAGATATCTTTGACTCATTTTCGCTTGGATCAAAATAGAATGGAACGTGGGGAAAGATTATTTTATGAGTCTTGTGGAGCAATTATTTATGATTGGAAATCTTCAATATGTGGGTGAGTTCTGTTCATGTTGTTCAAGATGTTTTGTGTGTATATATATAAAAAGGGAGTGTGAGAGATGATGTTAGTGTTTGTTTTTTTATTAAAAGACTTGGCTGTTGTTAAACTGGAAGTTTCGGTGTTCAAAACATCAATTCTTGTGTGTATTTATTGGTTATACATAGGGTTGGTGGTTCTTAAACTGGAACTCCCTGTGTCCAAAACACCAATTCTTGTAAGATCAAGTTGTTTGATCAACTTTTAAGCACATTCAGTATTCAAACCTCCATGCTATCAATTGGTTGATAACCGAAAGTGAAATATCCAAAAATGGTGGTTGGTGCATAGGATGGTTCATTACTTGATGACTCTTCTCGCGGAAGCTCCGACGAGCCAAGTTGTCAATATTGTTGATCCTTCAAAGTTCATCAACGATCGTTCGAGGTGTGGTGGTGAAAGAGCGGAGTTTGCAAGATTCCAAAGTGGATGTGAGTGCTGATGAAGACGAGTGAGACATGTACCATATTGTTGTTGTAATATGTTTTCCATGTAAGCATTAAGGGAAGGTGTTGGAAATAATACTTCCATGTGTAGTTGTCATTAAGAATTACAAGGAGTGAGTCAAGACGTCATTGTTTCCAATGCGTAAATTGTATTGGTGATCTGGTTATATAGAAATTAGTAATTTGTCTCTTATATATTTGTACTTGTGACGATCAATAAAAATATCAAATGAAATTTGTGTTGTGCAAAATCTCTCTGCTCCGCTCTCTTTATTTTTCTAATTAAATACTTCAATCATTTGTCAAAATATTTAAAATATTTCAATCTACACTTTAATGCAGTTAAGGACGGCCATTGGTTTGCTGAGGGAGCAATATTCCATTTACAACCTACAAGAAATAGGCATTTGTTGATGGGTGGCTTAATTTCCTTTATAATCACACTCTTCGCATAAGCTACCACTGATTATTTCAAAATAATCTGCTTAATCGATTTATAAAGGTTGTTGTGTAATTATCCTAAATGAAGTGTTTTTTGGAAATTTGGGAATATTCTTTTATGTAAGATTTGTTTTTAATGTAAAGTTTCTGCTTCACCTTTTTCAGAATTAATGCGATCAAAGTGGAAGAAAGGAGATGGTGAATGCTGCAAGACATCCTAGATGCTTCCACCATCCTCAGCAAATCATGTTTGATGAGGTCGAAGAAATAAGTGAAGAACTCGATTGTCCAGCCATTGGTGTAACGCCCTCGGTGAAGTGCGACGGGCAGGCGCCAGGCGCCCAGGCGTGCGCACACCAGGCGGGCATGCACGACCGCACGCAGGTGGAGCGCTGGGCAGCGCTGCATGATGATGCGACGTTACCACGAGTTAATTGCGACGAAAGTGCAGACTTCAACGACACTTTTGGAAAATCAAGGGGACGAAGGCGTAAGGTTTATACGATGGTTTAAGTATGGAACGACCAACTTCTATCACGGATAGCTGACCTGTAGATGGGCATTCAAGCCTTGTGAAGGGGTGTGTAAACCAACCTTGGGTGGTCGGCCGGGTGAGCCACCACCCCACCCTTGGACGTGTATAAGTAAGTTCTGTTGGAGGTCATTTGGATACAACGAACATCACTTGGATCTTCACTAAGGACTCAAGAAGTGTGCGCAGAAGGAAAAGGAGAATGTGCATATCTCATGCGCATGTCTCATAGAGGCCTATACGCTTGGTAACATTCTTGGAGTTGGACGAAGGTTGGGCAAGGTGTGCTCGGGTGTACGAACGGTGTGCAAATTTGTGCAGGGCTTGAGGAGGAGTTCTTGGTGTCTTGGGTGAGCACCCTCCTACGATGCAAGAGTGCATGAAGATGTTGTAAAGGCTGTTTTGCCTTTGTTGTAAAATCGGCTAAGTATAAACTTGGAGTTTTGCCAAGTATACTTGTGAAGCCTGTATTATTGAAAGACTGATTAATAAACATTGTTGGGCAGACTCATTTGGGAGTTGCCCCTCCCCTTTATATCGTGCAATTGTTGTCTTCTTTTATAATTGCTGTGGATAATGAACAAGTATGGGTGTTCATTGATATAAAGGTTAATTGCATATTATTACTTGGTTGCAAAACACAAACTAAGTACACGGTTGTGAATTAGGCGTAGTCCATGTGCACGAGTATTGTTAAAAAGAAAGTGTTCGGTGGTGCCACACCTCGCCAGCACGGTTGAAAGACCACCATAGGCTTGGGGGCGTGACAGTTGGTATCAGAGCTTCGGGTTGAGCAGGGTTACTCGTGACGAAGTGACAGTGGAAGCAGGTACTTGCAAGTGAAGGAATCTAGTTTTACATACGAGTGGAACAAGGGCTAGTTCATGGTTGCAGGGGACTTGGTGAAGCTGGTAAAGGTTGGAACCGGGTGTCGTAGTTTTGGGCAGGCGGTACTACGTGCTGGTCATACGATTTGGGCACTTGTCAGGTAGGCAAGTGGGACTATGTGTGGGCAGGTATACACGGTTTGGGCGTCTGTGGACCAAACAAAGTACAAACCGGGGAAGACGAAGTACAAGGCATAGCAGGTTTGGAAGAATGTGAAGGGAAGCTCTTGCTTACCTTATACAGGTTGAAGTGGATGAAAGAGGAGAATCCCCGTATTCGAGAAAAGCTTGCTGTCTTGGAGAAGAATTTTGAAGAAGAGCTTCTTCAACTTGGTTGGACAATGGGGCAAGATGAGGTTGCAGATTGTACTGACAAGGAAGAGGAAGCCGTGATAGTTGAAGATGTTGCAGATATGACCATGATGGAGGATGAGCTTGAGATTGATCAAGTTGGGCCAGGATCGTGCGGTTTGCAGACATGTATGGATGAGGGTACTCTCATGGAGGAACCTCATGATGATGATGATGGTGATGTAAGTACTATTGATACATGTGTTTCACTTGAGCATTTGGTAGATAGACCATGTGCAGGGAAGGGTAAAGACAGTTTGCCGATGCTAGGGAGCATCTTACCATGGATGTCTTTGATGAGACCTTGTATGGAGAAGCAAGGATTGTTGATTGTTGTAGGATTTGTTGGGGTTGTTTGTGACCTTATGGTAGAAGGTACAAAGGCCCGTGACAAGGGTGGAACTTAATGATCATTATGGAGGAATGGGTCATGCTTTAGCCACATGGCTAAGTGCCCGACATGACTCATGGACAGATTGGAGGGCACACACTTGAGTTACTTTGGTGGACTTCTCATGGCCGAGACCAAGAGCAAGTCTTGGTGGACACTTTGGTGGAGGAGCTATGATGGAGAGACTCATGACATGATGGTGATATGGTTGGGTGACCGAGTTCACTAGATCGAAGATTGCAGCTTGGATAGGGATGACCGATGGTTGTGATGGGTCTACTTGGTTGGACTACATGAACAACTTAGTCATGGAAATCAGGTTGGAGATATGGAGCATGGCAGTGGTGCAGGGGCATTATGTGTGAGCATGAGTAGATATGTCATTTATGGACATTCTATGGGAGTATGCCGAAGCAAAGGATGTTGTGCATATGCTGTTATGACTTGTATGAGCTATGTAAGGATTCTGGACACCACATATCTCCACAATGGTATGATATTGTCCACTTTGGGCTTAAGCCCTCATGGATTTGCTTTTGGACTTACCCCGAAAGGCCTCATACCAATGGAAATATTTGTCCATCCTCATATACCCATGATCCTCGCCACTTCTAGTCAATGTGGGACTTCGGTCGTATACCCAACAATCCTCCCCTCGAACAAAGGACCATCGAGCCTCCCCTCAAACGATTATCCATCCGTCCACTCTCTACCAACCAGGATTCTCCGCTCCAATGCGTTGGAAGCACACGCCTTACATGGAACACCACCTGCCTCGAGAGCTTGCTCTATCCCAGGTCAACTCCTCTTCACCATGTTGGGACCAGGACACATCCATGAAGAATCCAGAGCACACTGCCTGTCTAACGAGCTCATCCACGGATCCCATCGTGATATTACCGGGGCCCACCACCTTCATTCGACATTCCGAGGATTCATCCACTTGGTTAACTTAGGGGCATGGCTCTAATACCACTTGTAAGGATTCTGGACACCACATATCTCCACAATGGTATGATATTGTCCACTTTGGGCTTAAGCCCTCATGGATTTGCTTTTGGACTTACCCCAAAAGGCCTCATACCAATGGAAATATTTGTCCATCCTTATATACCCATGATCCTCCCCACTTCTAATCAATGTGGGACTTTGGTCGTATACCCAACAAGCTAGTGGAGAGGTTGTACACTCTTGTGCAACTAAGCCATGGCTTGATCATGTTGCAGATGGAATGGAGTTTCCATGGACTTGAGCATGGGAGATTCTTGATGAGTCTGAGATGTAGTAGAAGTCAAGAGAAAGACTGATGGTGACATAAGGATGTGCATTCTTGTGGTTTGGGCGCATGGTTAGATTAGCTACCCAACTAGTTCAAGTCATGAGGGGTACAGATGTGCAGAGAGATGGAGCTATGGGGTCTACACTTGAGGGAGAGACTACATGGGGGAGCTCACATAGATAGATGGAGAATGGTGTTCTCTTGGAGCACTTGACACATGATGGAGAAAGGTGTCCTCTTGGAGCACTTGACACATGATGGAGAGAGGTTTTCTCTTGGAGCACTTGGCAGATTGATGAGATGTTGGCACATGGTTGTGGTGTGTTAACACTTGTCGATGTATCATGGGCAGTTTTCACATGATGGAGTTGGTGGCATGATGGAGTTGACACATTGTTGCAGTGGACATGTAGCTTGATGTTGGAAGGATCAACCTTCCATGATGAGAGCAGCATGGAGAGATTGTGATAGGTGGTTGATGATCATGGACATCTATGACATACTTTGGTATGGAGTATCTTGGTGGCAGTTGGTCGCTTAGATGAGACATGGTGGAGATAGAGTCCTACATATGTTGCAGGGATGTTTGCCATATGTAAGGAGGAGTTGACATCATGGATATTGATGCTTGGGGATGTTGTTGAGGACGACAACGACTTCAGGTGGAGGAGGATGTAACGCCCTCGGTGAAGTGCGACGGGCGGGCGTCGGGCGCCCGGGCGCGTGCACGCCGAGCAGCCGTGCACGACCACACGCGGGTGGAGCGCCGGGCAGCATTGCACGACGATGCGACGTTACCACGAGTTAATTGAAACGAAAGTGCAGACTTTAACGACACTTATGGAAAATCAAGGGGACGAAGGCATAAGGTTTATACTATGGTTTAAGGATGGAACGACCGAGTTCTATCACAGATAGCCGACCTCTAGATGGACGTTCAAGCCTTGTGAAGGGGTGTGTAAACCAACCTTGGGTGGTCGGCCAGGTGAGCCACCACCCCACCCTTGGATGTGTATAAGTAAGTGCGGTTGGAGGTCATTTGGATACAACGAACATCACTTGGATCTTCGCTAAGGACTCAAGAAGTGTGCACAGAAGGAAAAGGAGAATGCACGTATCTCATGTGCATGTCTCATAGAGGCCTATATGCTTGGTAACATTCTTGGAGTTGGACGAAGGTTGGGCAAGGTGTCCCCAGGTGTATGAATGGTGTGCAGATTTGTGCAGGGCTTGACGAGGAGTTCTTGGTGTCTCGGGTGAGCACCCTCCTACCGTGCAAGAGTGCACGAAGATGTTGTAAAGGCTGTTTTTCCTTTGTTGTAAAATCGGCTAAGTATAGACTTGGAGTTTTGCCAAGTATACTTGTGAAGCCTGTATTATTGAAAGACTGATTAATAAACACTGTTGGGCAGACTTATTTGGGAGTTGCCCCTCCCCTTTATATCGTGCAATTGTTGTCTTCTTTTATAATTGTTGTGGATAACGAATAAGTATGGGTGTTCATTGATATGAAGGTTAATTGCATATTATACTTGGTTGTGAAACACAAACTAAGTACACGGTTGTGAATTAGGCGTAGTCCATGTGCACGAGTATTGCTAAAAAAAAAGTGTTCGGTGGTGCCGCACCTCGCCAGCACGGTTGAAAGACCACCGTAGGCTTGGGGGCGTGACAATCGGGGCCTGGACTCTTATTTTTCTTGAAGGATTTCAAAATTCCAAGAAGCTCATTCTCGGTGACCGGCCGGAACAGGGCCTCATTTTTGACATCGTCAAACATCTGTGGCACCACTTCAATACCCCATAGAATGTCTCGAAATCCAACATTTGTCCTCTTGTTGAATTGTTTCTTGAAGTGGTTTACGGCTTCCTTTGTGATGTCATGTTGGGAAACAAGGACGCTGCCATGTACATCTCTTCTTTTCGAGATAGAGTTTTTCTCACGTCTAGCGTTTACAAAATTATGAAAAAATTTCATGTTCTTATCTCCTTTCTTGAGCCATAGTGCTCTGCTTTTAAGCCTACAAAAAGATTCCTCCTGCATTTATATGGCCTCAATACAAAAAGATTCCTCCTGCATTTATATTGCCTCAATATAATGCATACTGCTTTTTTTCTCTGAAAAAAAAGATTTGTTTTAATGTAAAATTTAGAGTGGTTTTTCGCATAATCTACAGCTGTTTATTTCAAAATAATTGCTTATGGATTAATGGAGGGTGCTGCTAACTATTTTGGAATTTTCATTGGAAATTTGCGGAAATAATTTTTAACTTGGTTTTTTTTTTGGCTTTAAGATTAGTTTTGGAGTAATTTGGATGTGTATAAAATTGGTAATCCCAATAAAAGGCTTAGAAAATGGCGTAAGCCTTTTGGAAAATACATAATAAAAAACTAAAAAGCCTGAAATTGTTAACCGTTGGTTTCAAGAGGAAACAAAAACCTTGCAAAAATGATAGAACAAAGATGAGTATGACGACGATCTGCTCACCGAGTTTTGTTGTCTTCGATCAAAATGTTTATTAATTGATATGGGAAAAAGGCTTAACTAAAGATACCACACAGCCCATCCTCAAAGTAACAGCCGCCACAAGGACTAGAGATATGTGCCATAAGTTTCCATATTTGTTTCAGAAATTCTAAATTCTATTCGGGAGAGCATTATGACTGGATAGCTGCATGATATCTCCTCGTATTTAGGGTTTCTCCTCAACTTTCATTCCGTTGCTACCTATATATCTGATTAGAGAAATAATTTCATTTACATTTAGTTACATGATTAGCTACCTCATTATAAAAATAATTGTTATAAAATTATAATGATTTATTAGTTTGTGATTTTATTCTTATAATATACTTGTCCATTCTTCTATATACAAATTGACATTACAACTTTTTAATAATGGCTATCAGGATTCACAATCTCTAAAATATGTATCGACATATCCATTTTACACCACCAGACACGTTTAATGCTAATAAATCTTTGTCAATAATTCGAAAATCACCGGACCGAACAATAGCCGATGGTTATGAGTGCATCTACTGAGCTCTCAGACGACCGCCCATTATATTAAAACTACTTTATGACGCGGGAAGAAAGCAAGCGGGAGTTGTAGATAAACATGGTAAACGGCTAACGTGCTGTAGAACAATACATAAGTTGGGAAGATCACAATATCAAGCAGCAATACAGTGTTCCTGAGCAAATCCCACTTGAGAATTCGGTACATCAAAACCAATATGAAAATTCTGCTGTTGAACATTTCCTAGGATGGGACCAGGAATAGAGTCGGAAGCACTAGAGAAACCCAAGCAAGAGAGCCCCGATCCTGGGCTGAATAGGGTATTTTCCTTTTGGCAAAACCAGGTCCACGTTACGATCAAAGTGCAACGTTATGATGGGAACGTTGGCTGAAGATGAAGACAATTGGTAACAAGTATCGAAATATGGAGTGGATTCCACCTGCTTATTGGGAATCTGGCTCCGAAAAGTGTCTCTGAGAGCCATATAATCAGGCCCAGCGAGATAGGTAATAGTTGTTCCGGAGTCTAGTATGGTTCCTTCCCTGCTGGCTGGAATTGTGACCATCGTGTTCCCCACGCTGATTCCCTTCCAATTGACGTAATAGAAAGTGGGGTTTGAAGGATTTTTTACCAATGTAGTGAATTGCAGACCAGAAGTGGAAAGTGCAGCTTCTTTCCCAAGAACAAGGGATCCCGAAGATGCAGACGATGTCCTGCTGAAGACAGTAAGAAAATGTTCCACCAAATAATTTCGCGGTGGGCTGATTCAACAACGAAAGTGGTCCGCTCCCCAGTCCCATCAGTCCCTGTTGATTTTGATCTAATCCGCTTAGGCACTCCGCACAAGTGAATGAGAAATTAGGAAGAGATTGAGAGCCAACAGTGATAGCGTCCGAAGAAAGTGGCCCCTTCACCACGGAGCCATCTCCATACTGCAGTCGCACATCACATTCTGAATTTTCCCCGCAATTCCCACCAGGAGCTTCCTTACATGCCTGTGAATTGCAGTCCAAGGATTTATAGGAAGAAGATAATGTGGATTCGAAAGGGGGAGCGGCAGTCGAGTGGCAGCCTTGGCACTGTTTGCATGGAATCCAAGCAACATCACTGCCCGTATCTATAAGCGTATACATGCTTTGCTTGGGCGTGCCAAAACCCACATTTATTATGTACTCTCCAGACCCCGGCATAACAGGGACGAAGCCGTCCTCTTCTTGGTCGATTTTGGACGAACGATAATTCGACATAGAGCGCTTCAAATAACAGAAGCGATGGGCGTTAAATATCAAGCTTTCTCAGGTGTTGATGTACATGCACTTAGACTAGTTGTGTTGGTGTACATGCACATAGATTAGCTCCAGTTAACTTATTGGAACATGTACACATTAACATAAGATAAAGCACATTTAGCTTTAGTTAGCTTTAGTTATTGCATGTATAACTAAGATTAACTTAGTTGCTTTTATGTATTTATTCTAAAACTAATATTGTAGAATCAATTTTTCATTATTTTCTCAATTCTTGCTCGCTTCCTTCCTTCTCTTGCAACCTTGTTTATTGTTTTGCAAATCTAGATCTGTGTATCTCAAAAATCTTACATGGTATCAGAGCATTGGGATTTGTAGTCAGTGCCCAAGCAATTTTATTTGCAGGTTCAGAAGATTGAAGCAACAACAAAGAATGGAGTCTAGATTGGAGTTTCCACAATCGGAAATTCTCACTCCATATAATTATTTCGAATGGAAGCCAAAGATTCAACTTCATCTCAGAAGTAGAGGCTTATTTCGAATAACCATGGAAACGGAAGTTGAACCAACATCGACAATGGAGAAAACAAGATATTTCAATCGCATGGACGAGGCCTTCGACATCCTATGTTTATCTATTTTTCTGGAACTGCTATTTCATGTTGAATCATGTTCAACTCCAAATGAAGTATGGAAAATTTTGGAAGGATTGTTTGGAAAACAGGATGAAATGCAAGGTCACATTCTCGAAAACGAGTTAAACTCATTAGATCCGAGAAACTTTGAGAACATTCAAGATTTTTTCTCAAGGTATAAAGCCTTGTTGGTTCAGCTGAAAGGATGCAGGATCGACAAATCCAAGCAAGAAAATTAGTTGATTCTTTCCATTTTATCAAAACTTGGTCCAAAGTATGTAGTATTCGTCTCTACATTCCACACAGTCAGATCTGCAATTGGTGCAGCTTGGAAGATGCCCTCAGTGGATTCTTTTATTCAGCCTTTGATGCATGAGCAAGATAAGCTCATCAAAATGGGCACACTTAAAAATTCCAAAGCGCATGCACTTACTGTGTATGCAAAAGGAAAGGCAAATTCCAAAGACTATCAGAAAGGAGAAGGGAAGAAGGATCCTGATCCAAGAAAGGGAGGACATCCCAAACCCCCTGATGGATCATCTGGCTCAAAGGAAAGGAAAGGAATGAAAAGGCAATCAATGTGCAATTATTTCCACCATGGTTTTCATCCTGAATCTGCATGCATGAAGAAGACTATAGATCTTATGGCGTAGACACTCCAGCAACACAATCTTGGAGACCACATTCCTGAGAATGCTAAGAAGAAGTCTGGAGAAAAAGCACCAGATCCAAGAGGTAACAGGCATGCTTTGATTGATCTTCATTCTACACCACAAGAATGGATCATCGATTCAGGAGCTTCACATCATATGGATTCTTCAAAGGAATCCTTTTCTTCTCTACATGAATACTCAGGTCCTCCCATTTTCATGAGGGATAATTCTGCAGTTGCAGCAAGTGGACAAGGAAGAGTGCAATTCGAAGATGGAAGTTTTGAAAATGTCTTGCATATTCCAAGGCTTTCTGTGAATCTTCCCTCAGTGTATGAGATGACACACACAGGCAGCGGAAGGAAAGTGGAATTTACCCCAGATTCCATGAGAATTTATGACATGCAAACCAATTTGAAGATTGCATCTGGAAAGGTAAATGATCAATCTCGTCTGTATACATTTTCTGATTTTGTTCCTCAATCAGATTCTATTTTGCTACTTACGCATGCAAATGAAGAAAGTAGGATTTGGCATGAGAGATTTGGGCACTTGAATTTCAGATATATGCAACAACTTAGTAAGCAAGGGATGGTCAAAGGATTTCTAACCATTGAATTTTCAGATGGTGTTTGTAATGGATGTGCTCTTGGAGCATCCACAAGAAAAATTCGAGAAGTGGCATGCATGGAGAGCCTCTTCACCTTTGGAACTTGTACACAGTGATCTCATGGGTCCATTTCCGGTGCTTTCAATGAGCAAAGCAAGATATGTGTTGTCATTTATAGATGATTACACGAGATTCACTTGGGTTTACTTCTTGAAACTCAAGCCTGAGGTTTTTCAACATCTAAATATTTTCAAAGCACATGCAGAAAATCAGTTTGGAAAACACATCAAGATACTCCGCACAGATAATGGGATGGAATATGTCAACAAAGATATCAAGAATCTTTGTGATGAAGCAAGCATACAGTTGCAGCATACAGTTCCTTACACTCCATAGCAAAATGGCGTGGCTGAAAGGAAAAATCGATCTTTGAAAGAGATGGCTAATTGCATGTTGCATGCAAGATCTCTTCCATCGAAATTGTGGGCCGCAACTATTAATTGTGCCTCATACATCCAGAACGGATCTCCTCATAAATCTGTTACTGGAAAAACACCTTTTGAGGCTTGGACTGGCATGCAACCTGAAGTTAGTCATTTCCGCATTTTTGGATCTCGAGTATGGGTCCGCATTCCTCCAGAGAAGAGAAAGGCTTTGGAGCCTCAAAGCAAAGCATGCATGTTTGTTGGATATTCTGATGAAGT